>CAUYTI010101907.1:0-23337 GCA_963575145.1 Galago senegalensis | reverse complement strand
GAGACAGAGCCTCAAGCTGTCCCCCTGGGTAGAGTGCCATGGCATTACAGCTCACAGCAACCTCCAACTCCTGGGCTCAAGCGAGTCTCTTGCCTCTGCCTCCCAAGTAGCTTGGACCACAGGCGCCCGCCACAACGCCTGGCTATATTTTTTTTGTTGTTGTTGCAGCCATCATTGTTGTTTGGCGGGTCTGGGCTGGGGATTCGAACCCATCACCTTAGGTGTATGTGGCTGGCGCCTTAGCCGGTTGAGCTATAGGTGCTGAGCCGGATGAAACATCTCTTAAATCTTAGGATGTTAAGTTATTTCTTATGATTTCAGTACATACAAACTGATCACTGAACTTAAGTCAGGTTAATAATTGTAAACACTCAAGAAAAGACAGCCTATTGAGTGTATTACATTATGAGCAACTTGGTTGAGTTGTCACTTACACCTGCTCTGAAACTTAAGAATACTGTTGTCTGAATAACGGTGCCAGAAGGGAAAGCAAAGTCCACCAGTGGGCAGAGTGTGGCCATGTTTCTGTTGGACCAGTGTTCCAGAGAAGTGTGACCACTGCAGACAGCCCCGGACTGGGGCCAAGAACGGGTGTTTCTGTGTCTCCACTATCAAAGTCACTGTGCATTCTAGGACAGCTAGAAACCATCGGTAGACACCAGCACAGCAGGGTTGGAAACCTCTGTTGGGTGTTTCTTAGACTTTCCATTGGTACCTAGTTGGCGTAGAGTCATAATTATCAAAACGTGGTCTAGGGACTTCTAGGGGAGCCTCTTATAAAGGTATCATGAGGCCAGCATCACTTTTATAACATCACTAAGATGCTATTTGCATTTATTACTCTCGTTCTCTTACAAGGCATGGTAGAGTTTTCTAGAGGTTACGTGACCTGTGATACCCCAGCAGGTTAAATGCAGAAGTAGATACTGGAGTTCAGTTGTCTTCTATCTAAGCCAGATAGTAAACAGTAAAGAGATTTGTGAAAACATAAAAAAAGCCATAAAAAATGTCCTAAAATGCTATTTATAGTGACATGAAATATATTTTAAATGATATAGTAAGTTTTTAAAAACTTCTCTGTTAAAATCTAATATGGTACATATTAAAATATAATTCACATAAACTAAAACTCTTTGGAAATTGGTTTTAGTATATGTATGCCCAAAATATTGCATGTATTTTTATTTGGCACATTTGGAAACCTAACTTTTCCCTCCTTGTATCTGCAGTGGGTTTTAGCACTTGCTCTTTGTCTGTGATCCTTCTGGCTTACGTGTTGAGGGCAGCTTAGCAGGCCGTGGAGCCAGCTTTCATGAGTACGAGCACACTTGGTTATTCTTGTGTCTTTCTGACTTTGCAGTGGTAGGTGTGAGTTTTCTCCTGAAAGAGCTGAGGGTTACTTGACGGGCACCACCTGTAAGGGTGCATGGCCTCCTTGATTCCCTGTGGCAGTGTCCGCATCTGATCTCATTTATTTCTAAATACAGCGTAGTTGTGTCTGTTGTCACTTATAACAGAGCCTGCTAGGTGGCAAAGTTATTTATTGTGTTGTCTCCAACATTAAGCCCTTTGTATTTGCCAAAAGTGGGATATAGAGCTGGCTCCAAGAGGCTTCACAGGCAGTCTTAACTCATTCATTTCCTCCCTCCTTCCCACTGTTCTTTCTTCCTCCTCCTTTTATTTCCTTCCTATTTTTCCTGCCTTTTTCTCCATTTTTTCTCCCTCTACCACCCTCTTACTTGTTCAAAACTGTCCCTTGAATTCTGCGATATGTGAAGCACTGTGTCAAGTGCTGATTTTCAGAAGAAAACCAAAAAGCTCCTGCCTTCAGGAAGCTTGGTCAGTGTCCCAGGATTCTTTGCAGCTGACTTAGGTCAACAAGCTCACAAGAAAACAAAGTGTATAAATCAGAATGTAAATGTCCTGGTTTACAGTGGGGGATTATTCTTTCCAGTGGATTCCGTTTCTTAGCCTCTGTGTGTGGAGAAGGGAAAACCTGCTGTGAGAGCTTGTAGCTGACAGGACAGGGCTGGGATCACAGCGTAGGGACGGAGAGGGAAGCGGATTTACTTCTCTGGTGTGCAGTTGGAAACCCGGCATGCATGGGTGCACATTTGTCCACATGTGACTTGTTTCTTTTATCCTTTAATTTTTAAAAAATTAGTTTTTGGTGCTTGCTTTGGCAGCACATATGCTAAAATCCGGATGATTCAGAGAAGATTAGCATGGCCCCTGCACAAAGATGACACACAAATTTGTGAACTGTTCCATATTTTTAAAGAAGACAGACGAATGGCTAACAAACCTGAAAACGGTCATTATGCCTGATCATCAGAGAAGTACAAATCAAAACCGCCCTGAGATGTCACCTAACTCCAGTGAGAATGGCCCACATCACAGAATCTCAAAACTGCAGATGCTGGCATGGATGTAGAGAGAAGGGAACACTTTTACACTGCTGGTGGGACTGCAGACTAATACAGCCTTTTTGGAAGGAAGTATGGAGAATCTTCAAAGAACTCAAATTAGACCTCTCATTTCATCTTGCAATCTCATACTGGGCATCTACCCAGAAGAAAAAAAATCCTTTTATCATAAGGATGTTTGCACTAGACTATTTATTGCAACTCAATTTACAATTGCCAGAATGTGGAAACAACCTAAATGCCCACCAATCCAGGAATGGATGAACAAGCTGTGGTATGTGTATACTATGGAATGCTATTCAGCCATTAAAGGAGATGGAGACTTTACATCTTTTGCATTAACGTGAATTGAGGTGGAATGCATTCTTCTTAGTAAAGCATCATAAGAATGGAGAAGCAAGAATCCAATGTACTCAATTCTAATATGAAGGCAGTAGATGATCTAATACATGGTGGGGGGTAGGGAAATGAGGGAGTAGGGGGAGGGGAGAAGGAAGGGGGTGATGGGTCATGGTATATGGCACACCTCTTGGGGGTGGGACACAATTATAAGAGAGCCTTTACCTAATAAATGCAATCAGTATAACCTAATTCTTTATGTCCTCAATAAATCCCAAAGAATAAAAACAAATAATTAGTTTTTGGAGTTATTTGTTTAGCTTTTTCTTCTTCTTCACTTTTTTTTTTTATAATAATGCATGTCCTTTGCCTATACCTGCTACATAAAAACCTATTTCTGATTTCTTGTACATTGGTGAAGTTGATTTGTATGTGGACTAGAATAGAAGAAGGTATCGGGCCAGAATCCCATGCAAATCTTCTTTAAGAAGTAATAATAATTGCTACTAGTTATTGAAAGCATATCATGGGCCTTAGATGTCTTATTTCATTTAGTTTCTCAAAAAAAAGCAGCCCTGTCAGGTAAACATTATCATTTTCATTCTAAAGATGAGGAAACTAATTCCAGGAAGGTTAAGTGGTTTGCCCAGGGTCACACACTGCTGTGCTGTTGTGTGGCAGGGTACAGATGCTGATTAAGTCCAGGGTCGTAACCATATGCCTAACACATCGTCCTTGTGTTAGACACGGTAAAGACTCAGGTGTTCTGTCTCCTTTTTTAAACTTTTTCTTTAGAAGTAAAAACAAAAAGAATCTGAGTATCTAACTCACACTTCAGCTGATTTCCTGGAAGGCCCCAGATGGTTCATTCTAAGTATTCTCAGGTGACCAAGTATGAAAACAAGAAAAAATAATGAAGACAGAACAGCAGCATATTATAAGGAAAATTGCCATAATTTAATATCTGAAGATATAAAACCGAACAGTTGTAGGGCTGCTGTGTGGAGAAGGGATTACTTCCACCCTGGGGAAATGAACTACGGGGAACGAATGAAGAGAAATTACAAGCACGACTGTGGGGCTCGCTGTTCGGAAGCTGTTTTGTTTTGTTTGTTCATTTCTTTCTTTCTTTTTTTTAATCAGACCTTTCCACAGTGCTATGAACTCCTTTGGAAGGTTTTAGATTTTTCCAGCATTGGAAGATCGCTACAAAGGCGTGTTGTGAAGGTGTTTTAGTCATCAGTTGTGCCCTTGAGAGCTTGTGACCTTACACAGCGCCACCCGTAGAAACTCTAGCCTAATGGCCGCCTACACAGACTTGCAAAGTGTTTGCCCATTTAGAAGGTTCTTTTTAAGAGAGTTATTTAGAGAAGGTGAATAAAAACTGCAACAGTGGGTATAGGAGGCTATAGGGGCTCCTTGGCCACTGCAGCTCTACCAGGTTAGGAGGTCACAGGTGGGGCGGCCACTGCTCTGTTTAGCTCTGGTCACTGGCAGTGTATGTGAGGTGAGGACCTGCAGGGACCCTGTGAGGTGGAGGGAGACTTCCCTTAGAATCCCAGTTTTGACATGTAATACTCACTCTCCATTTTGGACATTCATAAACATCTTAAAAATTAATGTTTAATTATACAAATACCGATGACTGTATTCTCCATGTTAAAAAAATCAAGCTATTACAAGCTCATGCCTAGAATTGTAGCACTTTGGGAGGCCGAGGTGGGTGGATTACTTTCTATTTCTACTAAAAATAGAAAAATAGTTAGTCATCATAGCCAGTGGCTGTCGTACCAGCTACTTGGGAGGCTGAGGCAAGAGGATCACCTGAGTCCAAGAGTTGAGGTTGCTGTGGAGCTGTGATAATGCTACAGAAATCAACACGGGTGACAGAGTGAGACTCTGTCTCAAAAAAAAAAATAATATATATATGTATAACTTTTACACACAATACTAAAAAAAAGTCTTTTTTGGTGTGTATCCCCAATGCCCAGTGTTGAAAGTAAATTTTTCACAGATGTAGGATGCAACAGGAAGCTCAGGATCTGGGTTGACTTAGACCATTCTGTCCTTGTGAAATGTTTTAATAATGGTTTTTAATGAGGTAATAGTAGTGATTGATACATTTGGAAAGTCTAAAAGAAATAGAATAAAAAATTTACCCATTGTTTATTTGTGCGATAAGTATCCTTTGGTTTGTTTGTTACATTTTTTAGGCCAGACATCTTCCTTCCTTTTCAAGTGGCAGAGTGTGCGAACACCAGCTGCTGTTGAGAATCTCATATCGGCTTCCTAAATCTTGTAATTAGAGTAAATGCTAATGGGAAAGCAGTAGTTTGGCTGGAATTCTAATTTTCATTGTTGTTCTGAGTGTTCATTTGTGTCTCGAGGCTCCTGCTGTTTGAGCAGGGCCACTGGAGAGGCTGATTCATGGTCTGCTGGCCAGATGTCGTGGGGGCAGAAGTCTCCGGGGGGATTTTGATATATCACCTCTCAGTTGTCTTAGTTATTGAATCTGTAAGTGTGCAATGACTCATCCCCGTCGTCTGGTGCATATGTGATGTCAAGGAAAATTAGAATATATGTGATCAAGTGGGCATCACTCATCGTGGGAAATAAAGATGACTCAGTCATGTTGCTAGGGTTGTTAGCTGACTATTCAGGAAAGAAAAACAAAACTTAACATCTTCCCCTCACACTTAACATCAAAATCCATTCCAGAGATGGCTTGGCATGTGTCCGAGCACAGAATCTATGTAGAACCTGAATGGAAATCCCGGCCCTGCCCCAGAGCAGGTGTGCGATGTTAGGCACGTGGCCGTGCCTCTGTAAGCCTGGGGTTTCTCATCTGCATGGTGGGGATGTTAATAGTAGCTACTATGTAAGGGTAGTTGTGAAAATCAAATGAGTTACGGTATTAATTAGTTGCTATTTAGAACTATAATTTCGAATAGCATCTTGCATATAAGTTTTTAACTGTTATACTTAAAGTATTCAATGTTTTACTGAAGGAAACCAATAAAACAATCAGGAGGAAATGTAAATTAATATTTATCAGATCTTAAGAGTAAGAAAGGCTCTCTAAGCATGCAGTCAATGCAGGAAACCACAAAGGACTGATAGGTTTGATGATGGGAACTTTAAAAGTCTATATTGTATAGGTCAACAGAGCACAGCATAAATATTTATAATATTAATGAGTAAATAAACACAGGCTGGGCACAGTAGCTCAGGCCTATAATCCTAGCACTCCAGGAGACTGAGGCGGGTAGATTGCCTGAGCTCACAGGTTCGAGACCAACCTGAGCAAAAAGCAAGACCCGTCTCTAAAAATAGCCAGGTGTTGTGATGGGTGCCACAGTCCCAGCTACTTGGGAGGCAAGACAATTGCTTGAGGTTGAGTTTGAGGCAAGAGTTTGAGGTTGCTGTGAGCTGTAATGCCATGGCACTCTACTGAGGGTGACAGAGTGAGACTCTGTCTCTGAAAAAAAGTAAATAAACACAGAATAAATACTTGCAACATGTCTGACAATAAGGCCGTAAACCCAATTTGGTATGATACCAAAGCTAACGCCTTGGGTTTATGTCGTATTTTATTGTGATTGTCATTAACCCATATTCAAAATTCCTCCTGCTCACCTCTTACAGGAAGGCACGTATTTGTTATGTATATCATGTAATCACTATGCGTTTCTTTTCTACTTGTTCTGTAAACTTATTAAGTCATCTTACAGTAATAAAAAAAAATACAAAATATCCAATGTTAAGATTAGAAGAAAGTAGGAAAAGTAGGACCGGTGCCTGGCGGCCTGAGGCTGGGCCAGTCCAGCTGCCGTTGGGAGAAGCTCAGGCAGTCTCACCATCCAGGCCCCCTGAGCTCCAGTCCCCCTAATTACTTGAAGGGAAGTACAAATATTTTTGGTTCTGGGAACAGCAGAAAAATTTCTCCTCAGAGTCTTCAAAAGCAGATACAGACTAAATTGTGTAGAGCAATCTTGATACCATTTTGTCAGTAATAATAATAATAATAATAATAATAAAGCATTTTATTCTCCTGATAGAGGCTAAAGGCACCACGCCAAAGTGGGTTATGGTAAAGCGCCTCCTCAGAGTTGAGGACAGTGACCGTGATGCATGCAGGGGCCATACAGGGTCTGGGCCTGCCCCCTGCACACGTCGGGGCTGGACCCCGCAGGCTACATAGCCCAGGTCCTGTGTCCGGTGGCTTCGCGCTGGGATCGGCTGGAAGCTGCCTTATTAAGAGGTGCCGCTGGGGAGCTGGAGGGCAGGTGGAAGGGACACCCAGGGTATCTCCTCGCAGCTTCACCTTGGTGACTCTTCAACCACAGCTTCTCATGGACTGATCTGCTGCGGTGCTAGCTTGTCGGGTCACCTTGGCTTCTGGCTGCCTTAGCTAACGTTGCCTCCCTTGGTCTCTGCAGCTCCGGTTGTGGGAGAAGCCTTCCACATTCACCCATCTCTGGAACCCCTCCCTGTTCCCTTCTGGCTTCTCAGCTCCTCCACTCCCTGTCCGCGCCTCCCTTGCTCACCTTGGGTGTGCCTTCCTTCTGAGAAATGCATCCTCAGGTCATTTCATCGTGGTGCCAACACAAACCTAGATGGTGCGCCGACTACACACCCAGGCTGGGTGGGACATGGGTTACTCCTGTGCAGCCTTTGACCATACTGAATACTGGAGGCCTGAGGACCCCAATGCTGGGGTGCGGATGGCACCAGGCCATGGTGTGTTAGCACCCGGGTCACACAGCTGGAGGTGGGCGGTGGGCCAGCAAGTGTATTTGTAAGCCAGTAACATAGTCATTTGTTATGATTATCAAGCATTGCGCACTCTATACAATCGCGTGTGCTAGACTTTTATACACCCGGCAGTGTAGTGGGTTTGTTTACACCGCCATCCTCACAGACATGTGAATAGTGTGTGCACTACTCCACTGTGATGGCTACGACGTCACTAAGAGATAGAATTATTCAGGTCCACTATAATCTCATGGGACAAATGTGTGTGTGGTCTGTCACTAAGTGAGTGTGTTATTGGTCTAGCTAGATTCCAGATGATACTACATCATCTCACTAACCAGCAAAATAGAGCAAAAAGAAGCTTGCAGCCTGGCCTCCCGTCAAGGCTCCCTTGCTAACATGGGATCCAGCACTAACTTTTACATTTTTCTTTGCTATACTTCTTGCGTGTACTTTCTTTACCAAAAGGCTGCTTTAGGGTTGAGATTGAGCCTTGCCAAATGACTTGGGAGTCCTGGGCCTCCATTTTCCAGGACTCATTAGGGCAATTTCCAGACAGGCTGGCATGTAATAATCTACTTGAACATCCATTTGCGCTGAACATTGTGTTATGTAAAATTTGTGCTGTCGTGGAGAATTACCATTTAGATTGAAGAAATGTAAGTCATTTGTTTCAGTAATTTATTTCCAGGAAACTTGTGACCTGACAAATGTAACATAATTGGAACATTTGGTTTTCTGTTTTATGAAAATTGCTTCTATTTCTACATGATAAAAAAAGAACAGACCCATAATACCTCAGCGGGCATACTAATGCCACTTTTCTACCACCTTTTGTGCTGTGGTCAGCCAGCTCAAAATGGAACTCATACCGCCTCTGGCAGTTTCTACAGTGTTTTTTCTCACCTTCCCACTTGCTTTTATCCCAAGACTTTCTGAATTCTTATCTCCCTGCAAATTTTTTAAAAACAAAGAAGCTTTTGCATACTTTTAATATATAGGTTATGTCAGTTTATTAGAAAATGGAAACAGTTGTATTAACAACCATTATTATAATTTTTAAAAAATTATTATTTTTTTAGAGCAGAATTCTGCTATGTTGCCCAGGCTGGATTTGAACTCCCGGGCTCCAAGATCCTTCTGCCTTAGCCTCTTGAGTAGCTGTGATTACACATGTACGCCACCGTGCCCGGCTGTCTTTATGTTACTTGACATGTTTTATTTTTCTATTCCAGTTCTACAAGGCTTTGTAGGAATGTCTGCTTCTACAAGGAGCTCTGTTTTTTATATAATGTGAGTTGGTATTTAGTTTCTTTAGTTATAAGTGTATAATCGCACAGATACAATATTTGTAGTACAGATAGATGCATATATAAATTTAAGCCACTTATGTTAAAATGCTAGCTAATGCTAGAAATTATTCAAGGGCATGGTAATTAAAACATTTCATTTTTACGATGGAATAGGCATAATGTTGCTTTATATTTAGCAGTTAACGCAGCAACAAATGTATAAAGTTTTCTTTCAGTTTAAAGCTCAGCTTAGCAACATCTGTTTGATGAGAACACATATCTCCACGTGGGTAGATACTCTTACAGAGTATATGACCTGAAGGAGTTGTGGAAAGTAGGTGCTGCCTGTCCCCATGCCCGTGGCAGACATCAGTAAACGAATACACCACACTTTTCCATTAAGTCGAGGTGCAGCTTCAGAATGTCCTTGTAATCACGGTAATCAAAAGGATACTTCTCAGCCAGTTCTTCATGCAGTCATGCGTGATGACACGTATTTGCTCCAGTTAGGTGTATATTAGCTCATCTCCTTTATAGAGTAATCACTGTTCTTAATTTAGAAGGAAGGATTCTTCGCATACTCCCAAATACATGTTATGTAGACCGTCTACTTAAATTGATTTAATTTGCGTTTGCCATAATACTTGAACAATAATAAGCAAGAACTCATTTTATTTTAGTGTTTCTTAAAATCTTAGGAAGCGTGAAGATACTAGGGAAAGTTAATTTGGAACAATGTTTAATATGTCTGTAAATTTTAGAGGTATGGCCAGTGAAACCTACATTCAAATGCTACATAATGAGAACGTATAAATATAAATAATAGCATATATACATATTACCATTTATACCTTTTGTATTGTTACAGCTGCCCCATACATGTTAAAGGCTATCTAAATTTTCAGCATAGATTCCAAAGAGGAGTCACAATAATCCCACAGTTTGATGAATATTGCTGTTGGGGTTGGGACATGGTGTAAACACTAAACTTCATTTTTTCATTTACAGACCATTCAGATTATTTCCAATTTGAGTGCAAATCAGTTTGAGATTTTCTGAACAGTGCGAAGCAACAAATATGTAAAATTTCTTGCAGTTTAAAGCTTAGTTTAGCAATATCCCTTTGATGACAGCATATTTCTACTTGGGCAGCTACTCTTTTAGAGTCTGATCTGGAGGATTTATGGGTAACAGTGCTTTTTTATCTTGATTCTATCCCCTGTGTATTTTTAAAAAGCTAAAGATTTGAGAAGCCTAAGGTATGAAGATTGCTTGAGCCCAGGAGTTTGAGGCCAGCCTGGGCAACATAGCAAGATCACATGTTAATTTTAAAAAAGCTATTGAGAGATCACATTAATGATAAAAAAAAAAAGCTAATGACTTTCAGGAGAATTTGCGCTTCTCAGTAACTTGATAACAGGACAAGAAGCTTTTGCCTCAAAGTACTTTCCCCAAAATCATTGGGGTTTTTTGTTTTGTTTAGTTTTTTGGTCATGGTAGCAAAGAGTTTTACCTCTTAGTAAGAAATCATGTTTCCCGCAAAGGTAGTCCCTGTTAATATTGGTATTTTCATATGAAGCCTGGTACTCTAGATTATAATTTTTTTAAAAGATAGTCTCACTCTGTTGCCTTGGGTATAGTAGTGCCGTGGTATCACTCACAGCAACGTCAAACTCCTAGGTTGGATCAATCCTCCTGTGTTAGCCTCCCAAGTAGCTGGGGTTTACAGGCACCTGCCGCAACACCCGGCTATTTTTTTCTAATTTTCTGCAGGGTCTCCCTTTTGCTCACAGTGGGCTTGAACTCCTGAGCTCATGCAATCCATCCACCTCAGCCTCTCAAAGTGTTAGGATTACAGGTATGAGCCACTGTGCTCAGTTCTATCTTAGATTTTTAAATGGAAAGTGAAATTTTATAAATGTTGCCTTGACCATTATTTTAGTGTTTTTAGCCTATTAGCCTTTTCTCTTTTAAACAGAACTGTTTTACAAAAACTGGATAAACTGTTATACAAAACCCAGAGGGGAAAAGATAAGAAATGGGTGACATCTAGTTGAAAGGGACGGATGGTTTGAAGGAGATGAAGGACCCAGAACTCTTGGAACTCAGCCTGCCTTGGGCTCCAGTCCCTCTTCCCCCTGATGCATCTGAATTTTGCCCCCACTCCCATTCATATTGGAAACCCTAAAATTTGTATAGCGCTTTAAATAGATTATTAAATAGATGATTAAGTTAAAATGAGGCCATTAGGGGGTTAATTCAGTATGACTGGTGTCCTTAAAAAAGAGGAGATTAGGGTACATAGAACACACACAGAAAATGACCATGTGAAGAGATGACATGAGGGTGGCCATTTGCTAGCCAAGGAGAGAAGACTCGGTGGAAACCCTGACCTTGGCCTTCTAGCCTGCAGAACTGTGAGAAAATGCAAATGAGATTTTTGAGCCCCCCAGTGTATGATACTTTGTTGTGACAGCCTTCGCAAACTGCTATCCTCACTTCCTGGCTCGATAAGCATGGCTCCTGCAAACAGGGGCTTGGAGTAACATGGTCTGCAACCCTAAACGGAGTTATAGTAAATCATACTAAATCATAGTTTAAAAGAGTCATTTACTTGGACGAGGTAAGATTCATTCTGGGCAGGTAGAGTTTTTTCCCCAATATCCATTTCTAGGTGAAATGTATGTTTACTTTGATAGGGTTCCTTTGCTTCCTAATAGGCATTCTTAGTTCAAAGGCGGTGCCTTTGGATAGAGATGATATAGCAAAATATTGAAAGGGAGACACATTCTTATTTCTTGTAGCTGGCAGTTCTGTTTTAGCCTCTACTAGTGGTTAGAGTGAGCTGAGTATCAGAGAGTTTGGATTATCCTAGGATCTTTGAGGGGCTCTTGGTTTTGTGTCATCTTTCGTTCTTTCTTTTTTCTTTTGTTTACTTCGGATTAATATGAGCGTACGTATGATTAGGTTACCTTGTTTGTGTTTGAAAGGTAAAGTAGGAGTTATGTTCCCTTTACTCACACATTGCTCATTGTCCCGTTAATGTATTTTATAGAACGGGAATGTTCTTTGTCTTACCCAGAACCTAATCAATGTAAAGTTCCCATTAGGTGGGAACTTACCAACCCCTCTCTCCTCAGTTTGATTGAGTTCAGTGCCCTCTTTGGTTCTTGATGGTAGCACTGAGATGTGGCTTGTCTGTCATCATCTTTAGATACCAGGACTCAAGTAGCCACATGCTCTGTGGCCTCCTCTCCTCAACTATGCTCTGTCCTTGACTGCTAGCCCTCTTATTGAGGCATGTGACCACCACCTGGCCACCTGAGGACCTCCTCTACAGCTGCTTTTCTGCCTAGCTTCCCCGAATGCCTTGCGTTCTCACACGGCCCTGCAGTGGACCAGAGTCTGTAGAGTTCCTGATCCCCCCAGGTATGGAGGGGGTTCTGTCTTCTAGTCCCCACCGAGGCCCCAGGCGATAGTGTTGGAGCCCTAGGCCAGGTGTACAGAACTACACTACATCTAAAACCAAGTTGGACAGCCAGTTTCACACAATTTGGGGAGATATTTTGTCTCAGCTGCATTTATTGAAAATGCTAGGGATTTATTTTAATTCAATAGGAAAACCACTTAATGATTGTTGAGAAGAATGTTCCTAAAGCATTACTTTATTTTTGTAAAAATTCGGAGGCAACCCAACTATTTAACAACAAGGAAATGATTATACTAGTTGGGATCTATTTATGTGGTAAAGTATTATTGACTGACAAAACTTAGAAGCTTGAAAAATGGATGATAAGGTGTTAACATTCTTAGGATATAGTTTTAAGACAACATGATTGCAGAAGTATAAGATTAAAGAAATAATTGCAGTAAAATAAAAAGAAAATATATCAAATGTAAATATGTAGTGGCTTTGATGATTGTTGAGATTATTAGAGAATTTTGTTTTCTTAAGACTTTATTTTCTCTATGAGAGCATATATAACTAAATCAGTTATTATTAATCCTAATAATTTTAGAATATTTTTTTCAAATATAATTCATTAAAATATGCATATTATTGTTTTTCTCAAGGTGTGTTAAAGTCATGGGTCAGGTGTAAATCTTTCCACTCAACAAATATTTAC
This sequence comes from Galago senegalensis, assembly GCA_963575145.1. Classification (NCBI taxonomy): domain Eukaryota; kingdom Metazoa; phylum Chordata; class Mammalia; order Primates; family Galagidae; genus Galago; species Galago senegalensis. The sequence continues at coordinate 10,398 of CAUYTI010101907.1, read as the reverse complement.
TTAGCTCTGTTAAGAAATTCAGGCTACGGGGATTAGATCCCTGGATTCCAATCCCAACTGCATTATTATGTGGTTTTTTGACTTTTGGAAAGTTACTTAACTCAGTTCTTTTCCCTTGCAGAGCTCACAGTCTCCTGGAAAAGTGCAGCATGGATACTTACCAAATGCCATGAAATGAAATAGTTTGGTCTTGATCAATATTTATTATTGGTGTCTGGCTTACTAAGTTCTCAAATAGAATTTGAGAATAGCATTTGAGAATAAATGACTGAAATAAATGAATGAGAAAGGATTGATTTAGAAGGCCTTCTCCTCCAGTGTACAGACGAGTTCTTTTTGTGAGCAGTTAATAAGCTGTTCCTGCCTGAGTCATGGTACCTGCCCATCCATTCATCATTCACTCGCTCATCATTCAGCACTTAATGAGTCTCTAACATGTGTAGTGATCAGTCTGAAAAATCCTCGGATAATACATCTTAATCCAAATAGGGAAATAGAACATGTTTAACAATTGGTTTTCCAACTGGGTGCAAATGTCTCTGACTTCAAGGGCCTGCTATTGAATTCAGGTCCTGGTGACTATGCTTAAGGAGAACTTGCATAAACATTTGTGTAAGTTGGATCTGAGACTATTGATGGCTTTAAACTGTGTCAAGTAAAGCTTTTTCCCTTAAAGGCAGGGGAAGTGTAGGTGTGAAGACACACCCCTGTGTTGCTGTTTTTTGCTTGCAGCATTCTTGGAATGGTACATCACAAACACCAGATGCTTCTGTTTCTTTTTTCTCCCCTTTCTCTTCTGTTTTCCTTAATCTCCATTTCCCTCTCTTCTTTCCTCTCCTTCTGTTTTCTCTCTCTTTTCATAACCAAATCATGATTTCTTTGAGGATTTTGTTACAAGCCTCTGAGGCTGAGACTGTGAGTCTTAACAGCCCTTGGACTGTTTAAGAATCCTTGTTTTTTGCTTTGGAGCTGTCACTTGAGGGTGTGAGAGGCCTTTAAGTCTTTATTCACTTTTCCCTTCTCTGCTGTGCCAGTAGATGATAATACATATTTATGAATTACTGATTCCATCTTGATGCTGTCAGAGTATTGTACATGACATCACCCCAATTTAAGACATGGTTTAAAATTAATTGATTTAATTAGAAAGGAAACCACAGAGCAGTTAGCATGGCCTCACCCTGTCAGACAACTAACTGCTTAGTGCTGCCAGAAAATGATGGCTTTCTCATTTGAATGTCAGAGTTTATTGGAAATAATTGAAAGTATCAGTGTGCTTTGCTTAGGATTAAAAAGGAAGGTTTTTCCCATCTTTTACGGGAGGTTGTTTCCTGCTTCTTTGCTGAGTTTTTCATTATTTTTTTTTCCAGCCTCACCTTTCCATCCTTGGAATGACTTTTTCCCCACCTTGATTTCAGTCCATTTCACTTCTCCTCCTTATTTTCTTCTTGGCCCCTCATCTGAAAGTCCCACTTTTGGGGGAATGCCATCTGTGTTTGTGAGTCTGGGCTGCTGCAACAACATATCGCATAGACTGAAGGGGCTAAGCAACAGATATTTTACTTCTCACAAGTGCAAGGTCAGGGTGCCCACAGATTTGGGGTCTGGTGAGAAACCTCTTTCTGATTTGCAGACAGTCACCTTCCTACTGTGTCCTCACATAGCAGAGAGAAGAACCTCTGGAGTCCCTTCCTCTTCTCATAAGGACACTAATCCTATTATGGGGGCTCTACCCTCAGGATCTCATCTAAACCTAGTTACTTCCTAAAGGTTCCACTTCCAGATACCTTGACATTGGGGATTAGAGTTTAAACATTTGAATCTGGGGAACACAAACATTCACCTTCCTTCATCTGAGCCAGAAGAAGTGCTGTCTTCCTTGGTTCAAGTGCCCATCATGAATGAAGCTCTGTGGATTTATTCCATTTCTTCCAGTTCTCTGTAAATGTGACTAGCTCGGGAATCCCAGCATTTTGCTTTTTCCCCCTCCTGTGGTGCTAGCATAGTGCTTGACACATGGTTTAGAAAGCTGGGGCCCTCAGCATTTCTTGACTTGACAGAGTCAGTGACTGGTGCATGACCCATGCGTGTGCTTGTTCCTCCGAGCTGTAAGCATGACACATTCAGAGGGTGAGACAGGGATCACTGTTTAACCTTATAAGAGGAACCACGTATTGAGTATTAAGCTTAGAATGTTAACTACAATGCAGTCTTTACTTTCAGGGCTCGAAGGGAACTTTGTGGTTCATCATTTAACACCTACCTATCTCCAGATGGGAAAGATGAATATATAGGAGAGTTTACTTGAGTTGCCTGAGAGCTTACACAGCAGTGGCCACATGCTGCCCCTTGAGTTTAACCATGTATGTGCTGATGGTATTGGTTACTGGGCCTTCAAATACTGAGAATCCAAGGGCTCTTCAGAAAAGGCTTAGCATCTGATGATGATACTTCATCTAAGATAACTTTCTTAGTGAAGGGATTAATTTTCTTTAATGAGCAGGTAGGTTTTAAAAGTTTCCTGATAGCCCACGTTTGAGAGAACAGATGGTAAAATAATGTATTAGTTAGCCAGTGGTACAGCTGGAATTCAAACCCTCACAGCCTGATTTTAGAGAATAGACTACCCGAGTTGTGACCTGAGCCCAGACGTGTGAAATCCGAATCAGGTCTGATGTGTCAGTATTTTTTAGAAGCCCCCCAGGTGATTCTACTGTGCTACAGCCGGCCTTGGGATCCACCTTAGGAGAGGAGCTCAGTTTAGAATTTGGGGGAATAAGGTAGACTGCAAACAATACAAAATAAAACAAACATACATTGTGCTGTGACTGTGAAGAATCAAAGAATCATGAAGTTTATAAATTTGGAGAGGATTTATTTCTATGAAGGCTACAATCCTCAGGCTGGCCATCCTGTGGATGGGAGGCATAGTTTCCAGCCAAAGCCAAAGCAGGTACTTTAAAGAAAAAATGAGACAGGAATTTATGCTAAATGGTGGTGGTGGGGCTAAGTATACATATTCAACAGGATATAGGGAAAGCTATGAATATTCATGAAGGGGCGGCACACGTCTAGTAAGCAAACATGTATATACAACTTATATCCCGTGTTCACTTTGGGGTGGAGACTTAACATTTAAGTGTGTTACAGTTAGGCTCATAGGTCAAAGGTAAAGCAGGGACATGAAGGCACTCAGTGCCTAGCCTCTGTAAAGCAGCCAGAACCAGTCCAAGGTCAGTATCAATTATCAGGAGAATGTTACTGAAACCAGTCTCTTTCCAATGAAGGCTGTAGTTATGGCTTGTGGAACGGGGGGCAGTGAGTGAGCTGCAGTTGTTTTAACATTGCTTATCTCGTGCTAGTCCTTGTTTAACTGTTACAGCAGGGGTGTCCAACCCTTTTATTTTTTGTCTTGCTGGTATCTCGACTGGGGCTGGGTGGGTTGGGATGGCCTCCCTCACTTGCCTGGTGGTAGATTTGCTATTGGCGGTGGCAGTGAGGACAGCTTGTCGTGTGCCTCATCATCCAGCAGACCAGCCTGGGTGTGCCCACAGAGAGGTATACTCAGGTTTCCCAAGCAGAAGAAAGTACACTCTTGAGTAGGTACTTATCAAGCCCCAATTTGCCTATAGTTTACTAAATTCTCATTGGCTTCAGCAAATCACATGGCTAAGTTCAAACACAAGGATGTAGGAGTAGGCTTCATATCTTCATGAGAGGATGTCAGGGCTACATTGCAATGTGGAGCTTGTCCTGGAAAGGAAAGATTTTGGGGGGCATTATTGTGGGTGCTGTATTTCAATGAGCAGAATTCTGCAGGAAACAGATGAACTATAGTTCTTTATGGTATTGCTTTTGGATTTTGAGTGAACTTACAATAATTTAAGGAAGGACTTGTTAAGTGATCTCAGCCATCAGTCCAGGTTCAGAGGTGTTAGCTGCACAAGGAGCATGTGGCCTCTTGACTTGAGATGACCCACAGGCTCAGCATCATGAAGCAATAGGGTATTAAAAGGCACAGACCTGGATTTCTAGTCCTAGTTTGATCACTAAATAGTTGTTTGACAGTGGGCTACTTACATATACCTGTAAGGCCTCAGTTTATTCATCTGCAAAATGGCACCTATAATGGTACCTACCTTATAAGGCATTCATGAGGCTTATGTGAAATAAAGCATGTCGCGTGGTTCTTGGCACAGCTTATACATATGCAGTAAATGTGTACTCTTTTTGTTTTTTGGATGTGAGCATTTACTGTGATAAATATCCCTCTGAGGACTGCTTTTGTAGTATCCCACAGGTTTTGATAGCTTGCGACTTCCTTGTCATTTTGTTCATGAAATCTAATCATGTTTTTCTTTATCTCTTCCTTGACCCTGCTGTTGTTCAGCGTAAGGCTATTTAGTTTCTATGATTTTGTGTGGGGTTGAAATTTTTTGTTGAAGTTGAGTTCTGCTTTTATTCTGTGATGGTGTGAAAATATACAAGGTATACTTTCTATTCTTTTAAATTTGTTGAGATTTGATTTGTGTCCTAAGATATGAGTGATCAATATTGTCAAAATGTCCATACGACCCGAAGCGATATGCAGATTTAATACAATCCCCATTAAAGCTTCAATGTCATACTTTAAAGAACTTGAAAAAATAGTACTTTGTTTTACATGGAATCAGAAAAAACCTGAATAGCCAACACAGTTCTAGAAATAAAAACAAATTTGGAGGCATCATGTTACCAGATTTCAGGTTATAGTACAAGTCTATAGTGATCAAAATAGCATGGTAATGGCACACCAATAGAGACATAGATCTATGGAATAGAATCAAAAACGTAGAGATGAAACCAGCCACATATCTCCACCTGATATTCAATAAACCAAACAAAAACAAAGGTTGGGGAAAAGATTCCCTGTTTAATAAATGGTGCTGAGAGAACTGCCGAGGCACATGTAGAAGACTGAAACTGGACCTGCACCTGTCACCACTTATAAAAATTGACTCATGATGGATAAAAGATTTAAATTTAAGACATGAAATGATAAAGACTCTGGAAGAAAGTGTGGGAAGACTCTTGACAATATCAGCCTGGAAAATATTTTATGAAGAAGACTCCACTGACAATTGAAGTAATACCCAAAATAAATAAAAATAGGAGATGGTTAAGTTAAAACGCTTCTGCACAGGCTCAGCGCCTATAGAACGGGGGTTGGGGTGCCAGCCACATATACCTGAGCTGGCGGGTTTGAATCCAGCGCAGCCCTGCCAAACAACAATGACAACTACAACCAAAAAATAGCTTGTCATTGTGGCGGGCACCCATAGTCCCAGCTACTTGGGAGGCTGAGGCAAGATAATTGCTTAAGTCTAAGAGTTTGAGGTTGCTATGAGCTTTGATGCCACAGGACTACTCAGGGCAACATAGTGAAGACTCTATGTAAAACAAACAAACAAACAAACAAAAAAAACCCAAAAAACTTCTGCATAGCTAAGGGTACAACAACTGAAGCAAACAGATGGCCTTCAGAATGAGGATACTTGCATGCTACCAGTCTGACAAAGGGCTGATTACTAGAATCTACAGAGAACTCAAACTAATCAAGAAAAAAAGAGCAAACAATCTCATTTATCAGTGGCCAAAGGACACAAACAGATCCTTCTCCAAAGAAGACAGTTGAATGGCCAAAAACATGTGAAAAAATGCTCATCACTCCTAATTATCAGGGAAATTAAAACCCAGACCACTCTGAGATATCACCTAACCTCATGAGAATAGCCCACATCACAAAGTCCCAAAGCAGCAGATGCTGGAGTGGGTGAGGAGAGAGGAGAACACTTTTACACTGCTGGTGACATTGAAAACCAGTACAGCCTCTGTGGAAAGAAGTATGGAGAATCCTCAAAGAACTCAAAGTAGACCTTCCATTTGATCTCAGAATCTCATTCCTAAGTATCTACCTAGATGTAAAAAAATAATTTTATCAGAAAGACATTTGAACCAGTATATTTATCACAGCTTAATTTGCAGTTGCCAAGATGTGGAACCAACCCAAGTGCCCATCAACTCATGAATGGATTAATAAACTGTGATCTATGTATACCATGGAATACTATGCAGCTATAAAAGATGGAGACTTTACATCTTTTATATTTGCCTGGATGGAGATGAAGAACATTCTTTTTAGTATAAGTATCACAAGAATGGAAAAGCAAGTATCCAATGTACTCAATACTAATATGAAACCAATAGATGAATAACTACACTCCGACACGAGAGAAAAACTGAGTTAAATTCAGGTGGGGGGGGGAGAGAGGAGTATTTGTGTGCTCTCACCTAATAGGCATAGTGTAAGGGTATATGTCACACCTCCTGGGTCAAGAACTCAACTACAACTTGGACTTTATCTAACAAACACAAACAATGTAAGCTAAGCTAATCATCCTAAACCTCGTATTAATTTGACATTCAAAAAAATACGCATTAAATGAAGTTGTTAGAATTAGACATCCTCATTTGTCAGTCAGAGAAGGTGGAACATCCATTAGTTTCTATTTAAGAGGACTCAGGGCTCCAGCAAGGTGTTGGAGCCTCTCCTCAGTGGCAGCTGACTGAGCTCCTTGCTGGAACCCCAGCTCTCCATTCCACTGGGAAACCCAGTGCAGCTGAAACCACCAGCCTGGCTTTCTTCCAGGACATTCTATAGAAGCCACCGTCTCTTATTCCCAACCTAAAAATTAGATTTTGCAGATCTTTGTCCTTCATCTGTATTCACCTTGGATGGGTGAGTGGTAAATGAGACAGACTTTGTCCTGTTATCTGCTGTTGTCATAATCGAGAGATTAGCTGAAGAAATATGGCTGGGTGCTGACTGTGATTCCAGGAGCGTGCCTGCCGGGTTTGCCCACGGAGGGCGGTTATGGATGCTGGCAGCTGGCGGGCTGCATATATCGCGGCCTCTGAGAACCCGAGAAGGGCAGAAAGCACGTGAATTACACATTTTGACAACGTGAATATGAAAAGAGCATGTCCTCTGTGACTCGTGTTTCATTTAACAAACCGTTCTTGGATTCAGAATCTGTATAATTTCCTTATGTCTCGCTGTTTAGTGTGTCGCTGCCAGGATAAATTAGAAGGGGGTGACTCCAAGTGGGAGAATGCAGAAAACAAGCTTCTTAACGTGGAAGTCTAGTTCTCATAGGTGCCAGTTACAAGAACAGTGAGCGCTGTTATTTTCTTTCGCCACTTGGGATATCGTTTCCCCAGGTTGAGCTTCCTGGGTTGCTGGAGTCCAGCGGTGCCCACGGAGCACGTCTCAGGACTAGCACTGAACACGTGCCACTGTCTTTTTAAGGCAATTTTTTTCCAGATGGCAAAAATTTGTTACATAACAGGTTGTTTTGCATCTCTTAACCTACAAACATTTCTTTAAAAGAAAACACTTCATGTCTTTCTCAACCGGAAGCTTGGGAACCACCTCTTCCCTACTTCCTATATTGTTCCTGTCTTTCTACCACCCCCGGGACTAAGAATAGCTTTAATCAAAGCGTTTAAAGTGGTCTGAGGAAAGTTTGGCACTGGAGACAACTTGGCCCAGAAACATTTTAGTTCTTGAGCAAGCCAAGATGCAATTTAAAATTGGACCCCTAATTGCAGAGCTGAGTTGCCGTAGGCCGGCCTCTGTCTTTGGAATCTGAGGAACAGGTTTTGTGCAGGTGCATCCCCTGCATTTGTCAGGTGTGGGTGGTGCAAAGCCCACAGGATGGCGTGGTGGCCTCAAACCATCCATGCACATGCTCACTGCCCTGGTTGCGTGCTGTGGGCTCCTTTCTTTAAGGCCAGCTCTTATGCACTCTTGATTAAATGGACTTTGCTCTAGAATTTGTGCTGAGAAAGTTTCTAAAAAGGTACGTGCTCAATGCATATCCGAAAAGATAAGTGCTCTGCAGTGAAGAATATTGAGCATCCTCAGAATTCTTAGGTAGCTTCTGTTGTGCTTTTTACCCCTACATGCTTCATGACTCTTTTCTCTTTTTCCTTTTGCTTTATTTTTCTTCATCGCACACTAAACACTACTTGACATTATTTTGTTTTTTATTTTCTTTTTTTGTTTCTCCTAGTAGAACATAAATGCCGTGAGGGAAGGGCCTTGGTCATAGCTGTACCTCTGGAGATTCCAAGAGCCTAGCGTAGGATCCATTATACCTAAAGGCACAGCAGTGGCCACGACAGCTGCGTGGCTTTCATGCGTTTGTGTGGAGGTTAAGTAGTGGTACATGCATGAGTGGCTATGCCGGTTACTGCATCTTGGCTCAGTCTCTCTCTTCCTTGGCAGCCCTTACCACAGTCATCTCAGTTATCCTGAGCTTCCCTATTTCCCACCCCTCCATCTGCCCTCTGCACAGCTGTTCTGGCCCATATCATTCCCTGGTTCTCCTCAAGGCATCCCCATTGCTCTTGGGAACGTGGTGTCATGGTCTTCCCACACTCTTAACAACCATGAACAGAAGAATGGTATTATTCTGTGCTCATGCTTCTGTTTCTTGCCACGCTCTTCATTTCTGCAAGTTGGTTTGTTAGAGCGCTCGTGATGCTGAGGACGCAGCAGTACAAAGGCCGTTCCTTCGCGGAACTTACAATGGATTGGGGAAACAGATAACATACAAAGGAAACAACTACATGAAGAATAGAGTGGTGTTTGCTATGAAGAGAAATGAAGCAGAGCAGGGAGAGACAGTGCAGGGTGGTGGGGCCAGGTGCGCCCTTCTCCTTTGCCCGAAGCACCCTTTCCCTTCCCTTCTGCCTGACTTACTCCCAGCCATCCTTCCACATGAAGGCCCAGGCTGTTTCCCTGCAGAAGGCATTCCTTCTCTGCTGGCCCTCCCAGGGGCCCTCCCTGGTGTTCCCGAGTGTCTGGTGTGTGAGCCCGTCAGGCACGGCTGGGCTTTACACTTGGTACATTTCTGAAGCTGTCTCAGCTGTGAGCTCCTGAAGGCCTGGACTAGATCTCATTCAACTTTGTTTCTCTTATGCCCAGCAGGGTCTGGCATACAGCAAGTATCTAATAATGGTAAAAGGCATGCAGTGTCCTTCTGTGCTTCTGTCAGTGCTTCTGCTAGTAGTTACTTTAGTGGAACCAAAAGATAGGTCAAATATTTTCTTAAAGGGAAAGATGTTGTTTTCAAGGTTAACTTTTGCTCAGTAACTTTAAAAAAATTTTCCAAACTTAAAAAAAAGTAAAAAAAATTTCCAAACTATACATGCATTGTAAAACAGTTGGAAAACACTAAAAATTATTAGAAAAAAGTGAGAACACACATAATTCTATCCCTGTAGATCTTTAGCCATTGGTAGCATATTTGCTGCTCAACCTTTAGATTTATTTATCTGTTTATTATCTATCTGTCATCTAATCTACCGACTTAAAATTCATAATTTTTTTACTATCTATATTATAATCCTTTTTATGTAATAAAATACTAGAGTATTTTCCTCTGTTTTTGTAGATTCTGGACATGCACTTGTTACTGGGTTTAGCAGTCTTTATTACACTATTCCTTAGATTTAGGATCTAAGAATTCCCACGGGAATTCTTCAAGGACAGTGATGAGGTTAAGTTCCTACAGAGGAGATCTGTGTTGGTCAAGTGCAGCCCTGGGAGGTGGCTCCAACAGCAAGAGGAACTGTGGATCCATCAGTGTAGGGCTGCTTCAAATTAAATTCTCCACTTGACCTTATGAGGGACTGTGGACCTCCAATGCAGGGAAGCCAAACTCTGTTCTGCACTTCTTGGGAGGGTTTCTTTCTATTTCCTTTTCCTGTGCTTTTCTGGGGACAGGTAGAGTTTTGAATTACTGTTTACAAGTGAATTAATTCACACTGAAAATGTAGCCCGTAGGGTCCCAGCCTTATCCAGGGATGGGGAGAAAAGGGCGTGAGTCTTTTGATAGGTTCTGCATCCCGCCCTAGCCAAGTCTAAGCTTTGTCTCTGGTTAGTCCAACCAGAGCTGCTGTCAAAACAGTGGAAGGTGGCCTCAGGGACAAAGCCTCTGGTTAATTCTTATTGGCATCCCGGAGTTCCTTACTTTGTTGCCAGCTCAGCAATACGTTGAAAATAGTATTTTGGGCTCGGAGCCTGTGGCTCAAGCGGCTAAGGCGCCAGCCACATACACCTAAGGTGGCGGGTTCGAATCCAGCCCAGACCCGCCAAACAACAATAATGGCTGCAACCAAAAAAAAAAAAAATAGCCAGGCGTTGTGGCTGGCGCCTGTGGTCCCAGCTACTTGGGAGGCTGAGGCAGGAGACTCGCTTGAGCCCAGGAGTTGGAGGTTGCTGTGAGCAGTGAAGCCATGGCACTCTACCCAGGGGCTCAGCTTGAGGCTCTGTCTCAAAAAAAAAAAAAA
>CAUYTI010101906.1:0-18381 GCA_963575145.1 Galago senegalensis | reverse complement strand
GGGTACAGGTGAATCTTTCTAGGAGTAGAATGTGAACGTTTTAAAGCAATAACTGAGAAAATGACATGAAGGCTATGTTGACCAGTTTGATGGAAGTATTTCAGAATGCATGTGAAAACCCCACACTGTACCCCAGAAGAGCATTAATGTACACAGTTAACATTCAATAAAAAAAAAAAAAGAAAAACTAGCTGGGTGTGGTGGCAGGTGTCTGTAGTCCCGGTTACTCAGGAGGCTGATGCAGGAGGATCGCTTGAGCCCAAAAGTTTGGGGTTGCTGTGAGCTAGATGCCACAGTACTCTACCCAGGGTGACAGAGACAGACTCTTGTCTTAAAAAAAAAATTGAGAATGCCAAGAAAGAAGTCATCTTTCAAGGGCCAGTCTATCTCTTTTAATACATGTATTTATGATTTAAAAACTGTTCATATTTAAACCAATTCTTTCTTATGTCACATTCACATTTAGAAGCTATCAGTCCTAATGGCCGATGCACAGGCCAAGGAAAACACAGATGGTTATGAAGATAATATGAGTGAAATGAAAATCCTGGCCATTTGCGATTATGCTCTACACAAGTTTCTAATTTCCCAGGGAAGAATTTATTTTTAAATCATAGATCTATTGAGGAAAACATTCTCTCAAATAAGTGGCTTTTATCGCCAGCGATCTTAATGGTGTGGTGGCTGGTGTAACTCAGGCTCAGGCACAGCACTCATAGTGAGACAGGACAGGGTACGTAGGCCACCCACCAGACACAGAGGGCTGTGGCCATTTAACATACATTTAGTAATTTTTCTTCAAGCTGTGACCTCACAATTGTACACTACAGTCATTGCAAATTGGCCTTTTGAAGATTCATTTAAAAAAGGAAGATGGCAGGAAATTTAGTTATGGTGAGATATTGGTGACAGTTACTCACCCTGAGCTTTCGGCCAAAGACATTGACTTTCCCTTGGGCTTGTTCTTTCCGGAATCTCCATTCCACCAAATTTTGACCGTTCTCCCCAGGAAGCGTCATGTTTCTTTTGGCAACTGTTGGGTTGGCCGTGCCAGCCAGGACGTGCGGCTCTGTCTGGTAATGTGAATCCAGGCCACTGGCGTAGATGATTCTAAGGGAGCCATCGTAGCCAACCTGGTAGCTGTTTCTTAGTTGATCTAAAAAGCAAGAAGAAGACAGCATGAGCACCAGCTGTGGATTAAACAGATAGGTGCGCCAGAACTTTCTGAAATGGCGATAGGACGCCATGTTCTTTTAGAAGGTGCAGACGCCACTTTGATTTCTGGCATTGCATGTTGTCAGAGGTTTGCTTCACATTAATGGGAGTTCAGGCCATTGAAAGTCTCCTAACTGAATAGATTTCTTCTTCCCATTTTCCTAAGGAAATGAGGGCTCAGTCTCCACAGGATGTGGATTAGATAAATATTCCATGAAGAGCCAAGTATACAGTGTTTCAGGAGGCAAGTATGCCCACCTGCAAGGTCTCAGAAGACTTCCCTCCCCCACTGCCATCCCTAGCTCTTTTGCCACAGATCCTTTCAGAGGATTGGTATCTATACCTTGAACACCAAAAGTATGAAAGGATATTCCCCCTGAAATCGACTTTTTAAAAGCAAGCCATTTTATATTTTGGGTAGAAAACCCTCATGTATTGTAGACTACTGTTTAAAATTTTGGAAAAATACAGAACCATCAAGGGAAGAAAGAAGTGAGGCAAGATCAGCTTTAGATGGTCATGAAGATTACTTGATGGAATGGGAAAAAAAAAGAACCAAAGAAGCCTAACACAGATTTAGTAATTATTCTTTTGAGTTGTGACCTCACAATTGCAAACATCACTGCGAATTGCTAACAGAGTTGTTTAAAAAGGAATATGGCAGGAAGTTTCATTATGGTGATATTGGATAAATATGCCTATAGGTGGAATGAGAAAATAGAGTCCAGGTATTATATAAATGAGTCCTTGAAAATTAGAATAAAATTTCCATCATGTGAACATTGAAATACTACATCATACACACGGACTCAAAAAGTTCTGTGTCTCAAACTATTGTACTTAGAAGGCGATGCAGTGACACTCCCTGGAGAACCGTGTCAGATGGGTCATCGGGGCAGAGGTCGCATGTGAAGAGTTGGAATTAGGTTGTTTCCTTAAATGGGAATGGGAATAGACATCATTCCTGGGTTGACAGATTATTTTAGATATTATGCTATTTAAAAATATATGTGTAACTAAATAAATTTTGTATGTACATTCTAGATCACTTCACTAATATCTTGAGAGGTTTTTATTTTTACTTCCCCCTTTTCTGGTTTGTCTTCGAGAATGGGGAGTTACCTCATTCTACCTGGGTGCTGGTGGCATTTTGAAATTATCAGTTTAAAATTCTGCTCTTGTATTTACCTTGAACCATGGTGTAGAAAGAATCGATGGAGGACAGATTAGAGGTGATGCTGACATCCTCGTCTCGGCTGGATGATTCAATGTCCACCGTGATGGCCTTGTCCATGTCCCCATGCAGGTTTGTGACCACTCCAGTTGGGAACGTCACATTTGTCAGACGACCTTCACTGTCGTAGCTAAATAAAAGAGGCATTGACTTGTTATTAAACAGGAAACTGGAGGCTCTTCTTACTTATGATTATGATGTGCCGCCATATTAGTTGCACAAATGTGGAACAATGTTTGTCTTTGTGCATGAGCTACATGGAGCAAATACTTCAAACACACTCTCAAGTAACCAAAAACCTGTTTAACATAGAAAAGCCTCACCAGTGAGAGCAAGAATAAACAGAATAGCTCTCCATGTCGGTACATTATTCTCTGAAGTTTGACCAAAATCCTGTTGCACATCTAATTTGCTGTTTCAAAGGGAACATGTTTGCTAATTTTAAATTCCTTAGTATGTCTCCATATTTTCTACAAAGCAGATTTAATTCTCTCTCATCAGCTTTTAAAGTTTTACTAACTTACACCCTTTATGTCAACGCCATATATATATATATGTATATATAAAATTTGTCGAAGATTATGTCTATTTGCATGTATATATTTGCACATGTAAAATATTCCTTTAATATCTTGAGGCATCGTCAACAAATCAATATAATAAAAGTCTTTTAAAGACTTTATTTCTTAGTGATCGACATACTTTATAATGGTAGACTGGATCTTAAATGTTGGCAGTGGTGACGATAACCGAGTGTGTCCATACTGATACTGCAAAAATGGATGGTGTCTTAAACGAGGATTTATGATGTTTGCTGAAATGAGATGCATTATTTCCTGACTTTAATGATTACATACTCTTTTCAGCATATAAACATAAGAGAAACTTATATTTAAGTATTAGGGTGTCCTTTTAAAAGCTGTCCTATGCCTATTTGTGTGTGATAGATATGGCGTTTGACTGAAGAACTGAATTTTTGTGGTTTTTCTATTTGTAGCAGCACCAGGGAAAAGTTCAAAAATGTCAGAATTGCCTGAAGAAATGCCAAAAAAAAATGCAAAATTTCAGGATGAAAAATAGAGATCTGTTTGGGACAGTATCCTCAAGGTTGGCTTTCAGGTGAATACTAAGGTCACTTCATTAATCAAAGATTCTAGGATGTGAAATGGGGATGTGAACCTTGTCCTGGTGAAAATAAGTCCGGGCGCAGAGCTGGCAGAAACGACTGAGACGTTATTGGACAAGGTCGAGAGTCACCAGTGGCGGGAAGGAAATGGTGGAGGATCCCAACAACAGGAGAAGGCATGAGGCCACTGGGAAGTGAAAAAGGGCTTCAGTGATGTTTGGGAATAAAAGGATACAGAGTTTTTAAGTGTAAAATTCTTTTGGAAAACTGGTTTAATAATTAGGAGATTTCAGTTGATAGAGAAGATTCAGCAAGGGCAATGCTATGGTAGAGAGAGGAGCGGAAGAAGGGGGCCAGATGAGGGTGGGGGTCTGCTCAGTGCCCAGGTGAGGAGCTGATCCTTCTAATTCAGTGGAGACAGTATCGGTCAGACCCTGGGCTTGACCCATGTGGTCTGACAACCTGCCACCTGCTCAGTAAGGAGAAGCCAGCGGTGGAGGCAGAAAGCAGACGCACCATGGAGTCTAATCATCGTGTGGCCTCACAGGAGGCAGGGTTAGGGAGAGGAAGCAGACCCCGTCCCCTCCCACCAAGCCCCAACCCTTGGCAGACTGAGGTGTAGGAAGTTTATTGCTGTCATTACTTTACTAAAGAAATAGTTGCTCTTGAAAGAAGCAAATGTTTCTATCTACCCAGAAGAAAAACAATCATTTTATCCTAAGGACATTTGCACTAGATTTTTTTAATCACAGCTCAATTTACAATCATCAAGATGTGGAAACAACCTAAACACCCACCAACTCAGGAATGGATTAATGAACTGTGGCATATGTATACAATAAAAAAGATGGGAAACTTTACATCTTTTGTCTTAACCTGGATGGAGTTGAAGTACGTTCTTCTTAGTAAAGTATCACAAGAATGGAAAAGCAAGTATCCAATGTACTCAAGACTAATACGAAGCCTGCAGATGATCTAATACACCCCCACACAGGAGGAAAAACTCAATTTAATTCAAGAAGGGGGAGGTGGGGGGAGGTGGAGGGAGGTGGAAAGGGGAGGAGGGAGGGGATGATGAGTGCCCACCTAATGGGCACAATGTAATGGTACATGGCACATGTCCTGGGTGCGGGACACAACTACAACGGGGACCTCATCTAACAAATGCAAACACCATAACCTAATCAATCACACCTCTTATTAATCTGAAATTAAAAAAAAAAGAAGTAAACACCCAGCAGTTTATTTACACAGCAAGCGTAGCAGAGTTGCGTAGTTACAGACAAAACCCGCCTATAAAGCCCAGTTTTAAGTTTGGTCTAATTCCTGCATCACACTTCAGAGTGAAGACTCTGCTATTGGGTTTTAAAAAAAAATCAACACCTTTCTGAATGTGCCTATAGAAAAGACAGACTTCTATACTATATTATTCATCCTCCACTCTCACCCTCATTGCAGAGATGGAAACATGAAAATGTGACGTGATCAAGTGACTTGACCAGGTCTTCACTTTCTGTTGACTGGGTGAAACTGGAACTTCAATGCAGCAGACCTCAGGTCCATTCAGCCTCCTATAAATCACCACGGCTGATTTATTTTATTTCATTATACTTTTGGGGAGGACAGTCTCACTCTGTCACCCTGGATAGAGTGCCATGATGTCACAGCTCACAGCAACCTCAAACTCCTGGGCTCAAGTGATCCTCCTGTCTCAGCCTCCTGAGTAGCTGGGACTACAGGTGCCCATCACCATGTCCAGCTAGTTTTTCTATTTTTAGTAGAGATGGGGTCTCCTGCTTGCTCAAGGCTGGCCTCAAACTCTTAAGCTCAGGCAATCCACCTGCCTTGGCCTTCCAGAGTGCTGGGATCACAGATGTGAGCCACTGCGTCCTGCCCTGTGGCTGATTTAAATCCAAGAACTCTGTTTTCTATACAGGATGCCCCCTACAATCAGCTTGCTGATTCATTCTTGCCGCTATTCCTGGCCTGCCCTTTGCAACCCTTTTGCTGGTTTTTATTTTCTCTCCCCACTCAATCTAAAGCAGAGGCTTCACCCTTCTCCCGAGGAAAGCATTTCTCCAACCTTTGACTTTGCTCTTTTACTGGCTTATTGTGGGGCTCTCTTTCCTGCCGGGCCAGCATCTGGTATCATAGGATGCTGAGTGTGCTAAGATGCAGCCCAGGACCTCTTTCATTAGCCTTGGGTTCTTTGGGAAATAAAAATCCAAGTCCCCTCTGCAGGGAGCACAGTTAGAAGGACAGAGGGTTAAGCTCTGGATCTTAGTGGTCCAGCATCCAGTTGAGCCCCAAAGTTCTGCATCTGTGAGTTCCGTGAAGCTGCTGAATCTCAGCGAAGGCAGCGACAGGGCGCGAGGGGTTAGTTGCCCAGGGGAGGCCAGGAAAGGCACTGCTGTGTGTGGGCCCTCAGAGCACCCGCCTGGCCAGTCAGCCAAAAGTGAGAAGTCTGGCTGGGGAGCAGAGTCAGCATAGGAAAATTTAATTGCTAACAATAAGTGCCCTGTGAGTGATCAGACCATACAGGGCAGAAAGGGAGATGTTTTCATGCTGGGAAGAGCCACATCCAGGTGGGGCTGAGCTAGGTCTTGAGGCCCCTTGTAGGCAGATACAGCTGGTGGAGTGCTGTTGGGGGGACACTGGGAGGGCCACCAGGGATGAGGGTGGGAGTGCAGGGGCACAGCATGCCCAGCAGGGGAGCTGCATGACAAGTGGCCTCCCATCTGAGAACATGGGGGCTGAAGGTGATGGTTCAAGAAAAGCAGAGTTTTCATGAGGAGCCCGAAGTGGGGGTGACAGCCCAGGCAGGGTGTAGCTGCTCCCATATTCACAGATTTTACAAACCAGGAGAAAAAGAAAATTGGGACCAGCACAAGGTTTTTAACATTAAAAACAAAACTGCCCTCTGATCCACCCACATTTCATGAAGAAAGGCCATTTAAACACACCAAAGCTACACAGGGCCTTACTATGGAGTGAGTTTTTGAAAAGGAATGATCAACTCTTTATGGAAAACATGCTCTCCAACACTGTTAGTTCGTTTTTATTTCCACATGGATCATGCAAACTTTCCCCCACTAAGGTGCCTACCTAGGTCAGCGGCAGTGAAAACAAGATAAAGAGACATTAAGATGACTGGGGACTCTGCATAAGGCATGAGAGAAAACGAGCCATCCAAGATGACTCTTAGGTACTTCCAGAGATGGCAGGCAGGCTCTCCTGCACCCGGACCAAAGGAAAAAGTGACATGTCAGCAAATGGCCAACTGCTCTGAAACACCTTGATCCTGGGACCCAAAAGAGACCTTTCCATCAAACAGATATGCCCCTGGACACATTCTCTGCTTATGAGCAACTCTGCGGCCTAACTTAACACTCCTTGGTCTCAGCAGCGAACCAGCACTGCCCAACTTGTATATCTGAGCCAGAATTTTCTTATATTACCCGCATGGATTTATAATGAATAGAACACTGATGTGTTGTGCCCTCCATGGTCTTGGCCTCATGGTGTCAAATTCCTAACACAGCGTATTCGCTGATGCCAGCTGTGACCTCTCTGCACAGGACTCTGGCTGGAGAAGACAGACTCCCTCAGGCTCCCAGCGACTCCTTGCTCTTCACTGAGGGGATTCCCTCATTTGATGTTTATCTATTTGTTCATCTTAATTTTGACTGCATTTTTGCCTCAGCTTGTGGTTTTTGCCTTTGTGGTCTATTTTTGCATCGCTTTTTAAAGTTTCCTAAGCAGTGGGATTGGCAACAGATCCTCAGAGAGCCTTGGCCTCAGTCACTGTCAGTTGAAAATGCTGTGTTCTTCTTGGCATGCCATTCTCTCTCTCTCCCTCTGACAGACATGAAGTTCCCAGGTCTTCAGTTTTCCTTGGTAAGGGTCATATTTATCTGGCCATTCGCAAAACTGCCCTAGATTTTTTTTTTTTTGAGATAGAGTCTCACTCTGTCACCCTGAGTAGAGTGCCATGGCATTATCATAGCTCATAGCAACCTCAAACTCTTGAGCTTGAGAGATTCTCTTGCCCCAGTTTTTCTATTTTTAGTAGAGATGGGGGTCTCACTCTTGCTTAGGCTGGTCTCGAACTCCTAAGCTCTGGCAATCCACCTGGCTCAGCCTCCCAGTGCTGGGATTACAGGTGTGAGCCATGGCACCTGGCCATTTCTGCTATTTTTTGCAGTTTTTGGGCCACAGGCACCACCCTAGAGTTTCTCGTAGTATTCAGAGATGATCTCTTGTATCTCTGTGACATCTGTTATTTCCCCTTTATCATTTCTGATTGAGGTTATTAGAGATTTGACTTTTCTATTTCTAGTTAATATGGCCAAAGGTTTATCAATTTTATTTATGTTTTTGAAAAACAGCTTTTTGTTTCATTAATTTTCTGAATGATTGTTTTTAATTTCATTAATCTCTGATTTAATTTTGGTTATTTCTCTTCTTCTGCTGGGTTTGGGATTAGATTGTTCTTCTTTTGCCAATTCCGTAAGACGGTTCATGAGTTTGTTAATGTGCTTGCTGTTTTTTGAATGTAGGCATCTAATGCAATGCATTTCTCTCTTAAGACTGCTTTTGCTATACCCCATAGGCTTTGATAACTTTTGTCTAACAGGTTTTGTTAACTTTTGTCTTTAAATTTTTGTTAAATGTTATGTTTGAGAAATTTAATGATTTCCTCTTTTATCTCTTCCTAAACCCAACTATCATTCAGCATAAAGTTAATTTCGACCTTTATTGCCTTGTGGTCTCAGAAGATACAAGCTATAATTCCTATTCTTTTAATTTTATGAGGTTTGATTTGTATCCTTGGATATGGTCGATTTTAGAGTACACATCATGGGCTGACAAGAAGAATGTTTATTCCTTAGCTTTGGGGTGGTGTGTTCTGTATGTGTCTATTAATTCCATTATTTTCTAGGGTCATATTTAAGTCTTTTGTATCTTTTTTTTATTTGTTTCTGTTTAAAGGATCTGTCCAATTCTTCCAGAGGGGTGTTAAAGTCCCCTGGGGGTTATGGGATACCATATTTCTCAGACCCAACAAGGTCTGTTTCATAAATCTGCGAGCATTTAAGTTGGGTGCATAAATATTTAAAATTGAAATGCCTTCTTATTGTATTGTTCCTTTGATCAGTATAAAGTGTCCATCTTTGTCTTTCTTAACTTTAGTTGCTGTTAATTTGCTTGTACCTGAAAATAAGATCACAACCCTTCCTTTCTTCTGACTTCCATCCCTTAACCCTGAGTCTTGATTTTTTCTTTAGGGCTAGGTGTGTTTCCTGGAGATAGGATATGGAGGGCCTGTGTATTTTAATCCAATCAGCCAGCCTGTACCTCTTCAGTGGAGAATTCAGTTTGTTAAAAATTATTTAGAGAATTGATAAGTGTAGTGGAGTTCTATTCATCTTATTTTGTGAGAGCCCATTGCGTAGCTTTATCTTTTGTGCCATTGTGGAAGCTAAGTTTTGACTTTTAGCTTCTGGGTGTTTTTCTGTGCTGGTGGTCCATTGTGGTGGTTGGTGTTTGAGAAGGTCTTATCATTTCCTGTAGAGCTGCTCTTGCTGTGGCAAATTTCCTCAGTGCATGTAATCTAGAAAAGATTTGATTTCTCCATCAATTTTGAAGCTTAGTTTAGCAGGATACAGAATTCTGGGCTGAAAAGTTTTTTGTTTAAGAATGTTGAAGGTGGGCTTGGCGCCTGTAGCTCAGTGGTTAGGGTGCCAGCTACATGCACCAGGGCTGGTGGGTTCCAACCTGGCCAGGGCCTTCTAATTAATGATAACAATAACAACAACAACAACAAAATAGCCAGGCGTTGTGGTGGGATCCCTGTAGTCCCAGCTATTTGGGAGGCTGAGGCAAGAGAATTGCTTAAGCCCAAGAATTGGAGGTTGCTGTGAGCTGTGAGGGCGACATAATAAGAGTCTGTCTCAAAAAAAAAAAAAAAAAAAAAACACATGAAGGTGGATGACCATGCTCTTCTTGCTTGTAAGATTTCAGTTGAAAAGTCTGCTGTCATCCTAATGATTCTGCCTCTATAGGTCAGTTGGTGCTTACACCTGGCTGGTTGCAAATTTTTCCTTCATCATGACTTTGAACAGGTTCATTACACTGTGTCTTGGAGAAGCTCTGTTTGAGTTGAGATGACCCTGAATTTGATACCCATCTGAAAGGAGTGTATCAGGGTCTTTAGTAAAACTTGGGAAGTTTTCATTTATGACAGTGTCTATAGGGTTTCCATTCTTTTGGGACAATAGGAATCTCTGTTATTCATATGTTTGAATGCTTCATGGAGTCTTGCAGTTCTCTTAAGAGCCTGCTTTGCTTTCTCTCTCTTCTTTTCTGCCTCTATAACTACTCAGGCTAACTCAAAGACTTTATTCTGTAGCTCTGAGGTTCTTCCTTCTCCATGGTCTAACCTATTTTAGATACTTTCCACTGCATATTTACCTTTTGTCTCCTTCATTTCTTTAAGCTCTGCCATATCCTTTCTTTTTTTTTTTTTTGAAGTTTTTGGCTGAGGCTGGGTTTGAACCCACCACTTTTGGCATATAGGGCTGGCGCTGTACTCCTTTGAGCCACAGGCGCCACCCATGCCATATCCTTTCTATATTCTCTATACCTCTCGTCAGACTTTCGGTTCTGTTTTTCCATTTTCTCATCCTTTCCTTTTATTGTCTTTATCATCCATATTTAAAATTCCCTTTCTGTCAAGTCCATTAATTTTTTTATAGGTGGAGTCTTCTACAGTAGTTGCCTCATGGTCCCTTGTGGGAGCTCCTCTGTTTTGGTTTTTCATGTTGCCTGAATTTTTCTGTTGGTTCCTCCTCATGTGTTCTTTCTTTCTGCTCACCTTCTTGTTCTCCTTTTTCCTTCTCACTGCCTCCTTTGTTTCAAACAGAAGTCCGTACTCTTGAGGACAGTATGTTGCAATATGTCACCAGGACAACAGGTGGCACTGTTTTTTTGTTTTTTAGGAGACAGAGAGCACAGTCAGCAAACTCTGTGGTCCTTATTTCTATCTTATTTGCCCTTGGCAATCACCTAATTGTTTCCTCAGCATTCAGACCCTTCTGGGTTGCGATCTTAAGGCTCACAAGCATCTTTCAGGGGCAGGTCTCACAGTGCCCCCTGACCCTAGTTCTCATGTAGTGCAGGAGTCCCTCAGCCTGTCCCAAGAGTGGAGTCCTGATCCCAGCAGGTGGAATTAAGATGGACATGCTTTAGGCCTCTGCTAAGACCTTCTCACGACCTTCCTACAGTGATAGCCCCCCAGCCGCTAAGATCTCGCCAGCCACCAAACCTGTGGCAAATCAACTCCAACCAGCATTCAAATCTGGTTGCTGTACACTATTCAAGTCTGCTTGAAGCTGTCCACTTAATGCGCAGCTTTCCCCAATAACTGAAAACTCTGGAAAGGCTTCCTCCTCACCCAGAGGAGGGCCAGCTGATCCCAGCTGGTTGTAATCACTTGCCCAATTCATCAATTTCCACCACTCTGGATCATACACTATATCCAGCTCATCACTTCCTCACTGTGCTCCCTGAGCTATGATTCTGGGTAAGGTCCCTACACCGGGTATGGCTGGGTTCTCTGGTTTTCCCTAGTCATTCTAGGAGAGCTCAGTTGACCTATTTTTCTGGTCTGCTATTTTGCTCCACTTCTCATTAGAATGTGTTTCAACTTCATTCAAGTAAATAGAAAAGATGTAAAGTCTCCATCTTTTTTTAATGGCTAAATAGTACTCCATGGTGTACATACACCATTCCTGGGACCAATGGTGTCCCATTCCTGGGACGCTTGACTTTTGGTGTCCTTATGATCATTTACTCATCTATGTCCTCCAGTGGACTCTGCCCTCCTTGAAGGGAGGGAACGTACCTTTCAGCTCTGCATTCTCCAATATCTAAGGTCAGCACCTGGTATAATGAATGAATGAACCAAGAGTGAATGAATGAATGCCAGTAAAAGGAAATTAGTGGATATACGCTTGGTGCTGAAAAGGCCAAATTCCTGCCTCAATGAAGACTAACAGGTTTGAAATGATTTAATAATTGGCCATTTTGTTTGCCTTTGCAATATATCAAGTGCAAGATTTCCATTTTCTTTTAATCTAAGGGGATTTTGCTCAGCACAGACCTGTTCTGTGGTTAGTGTAAACCTTTGTGTTAAGGAAAATGAGGTTCATTTTGAAAATTAAGTTACAAAACAAGCTCTTTATTAAATTAATAAAGGGTAAATGAATTAATCTTTAATTAAATCTGCACACAGAGAGATGAACATGAAGATAAATTGCCAGGTATAGCCTTACTTACTAGCCCTAAGTTATAAATTGCTCAAACTTGTTCTGGCCTTTTTTTTTTTTTTTTTTTGCAGTTTTTGGCCATGGCTGGATTTGAATCCACCACCTCCAGTATATGGGGCTGGTGCCCTACTCCTTTGAGCCACAGGCGCTGCCCTGGCCTTTTTTTAGGTTTTAAAGTTTTATCATTCTGACATTTCTTGGCATCTGTGGGAAGATTCTGAGGCATTTAGATATTATGCCATTTTGTTCCTCCAGATTATGACATTGCTGTAATGTCTTTTTAAAATTCTAACTCTAACTGATCTAGTGTAAATGAGTTCCTTCTAATTTCAGGCCAGGCTTATGCTTGCCTTTAATAGGACTTGGTCCTTCCTTCCTTTTTTTTTTTTTTTTTTTGAGATAGAGTCTCATTTTATCATCTTTGGTAGATAGTGGCATCATCATAGCTCAAAGAAACCACAAACTCATGGACTCAACTGATCCTCCTGCCTCAGCCTCCTGAGTAGCTAGACTACAGGTGCCTGCCACAATGCCTGGCTAGTTTTTCTATTTTTAGTAGAGATGGGGTCTCCCTCTTGTTCAGGCTGATCTCAAACTCTTAAGTTCAAGGGATCCTCCTACCTTAGCCTCCCAGAGTGCTGGGATTACAGGCGTGAGCCACTGAGCCTGGTCTGGACCTGGTTACTTTTTTTCTAGAGTTTGAAATAGGAAAAAGTCTTTCTTTGATTTACCTTCATTAGATGCTTAAATTAATTAATTACTTCCTTTAGATAAACTACATGTTTTTGAGACTTGTTTTTTATATATTATTATTAGAAAGCCAAATGATGGGAAAAATTTTTTCTATCAGATGTATACTCTGAAAACACCTTGAAAGAGAAGAAAAACTAGTTTTTTAGACAGAATTACAGAGTGGCTATTTCTTAATTTCAATATTTCCCAGCAGTTCTGGGGGTGTCCCTTGAAGAATCACATTTTGACTGGGATGAGCCTGAAGTCCAGGCAGTGTGTTCAGAAGTGTGTGGTGAGTGTGTCCATGAGGTGTGGCAGTGTGAGGAAGGCAAGGGTGCTGAATGAGGACTCAGAGACTGTCCCTCCTGCTGATTGGAAGTGCAAGTATAGGACCCCCAGCCACCTAAAAGTCCTTCACAGACTGCCTTCCCAAGTCCTGGGGACAGTTCAGAAGCACAGTGTCCACAGTGTTCTGTGTGTGCAGCCTCTAGACACTATGACCATCCCAGGATCTGTCTACGCTGAATACCTCCTGGGGATGGGGGGCCGAGGAGTTAGGGCTGCTGGTGCTGCTTTTATTTTGTTATCATAGGAATGAACCAGAGATGCTGTGAAGTCTCTAGAAAATACCCAATTGTCAATTTTCCATTCTGCAAATGTGAAAAATCAAAAGTGCTCTTTTGCTGGTGGTTGATGTGTAAGTTTCCTGCTTACCATCTAACAGTCTTTTTAGAATAGTAGGTGTATATGACCCATATTTTGCAGCCTACAATGGGCACCCACATTTTTTTTTTTTTTGGCAGTTTTTGGCCAGGGTCAGGCTTGAACCCACCACCTCCGGTATATAGGGCAGGCACGCTACCCCTTGAGCCACAGGCACCACCCAAGGGGCACCCACATTTTTGACCCAAACGTTCAGCAAATGTCGCTTGATAAGTGGCCAGCTCTCAGCTGGGAGGGACACATCTGGGGAGGGCTCCCCTAGTAAATGTGCAGAATGCACTATCCTTCCACAGCTGACCCCTCTTCAAAGGCTGCCCCTTTTCTCTCTCATAGGGGTCCTTCCCTCCACACCATGTTGGGAGCTATAGCCAAGATGATGACATGCTTAGCTCATGGGATGGGAGCTTCTCAGGCTGCTCAGCCTGCAGACAGCCAGGCAGATCCCTGGGGCCCCAGAGCCTCAGGCCTTGGCTCTTCTCTCTGCAGCTTTAGTCCACCTGGCCATCCCTGCCCCTGTCCCCAACTCTTATGGTGGCAGTCAGTGGGGGGCCTCTCTGGCCCATACCCAGCAATCCAACCAGGCTGGACCCCCGTGTGCCAGGGTGGGCCCAGGCAGAACATCCTTCTTTTTCCCTCAAAAATCTAGGCAAGGCCTTCCCCTAAGCAGCCTGAGGTTATCTGTGAATATGGTTCACTATTCACTTGACCCAGAAAACCCCACAAAGTTGTGCAAGTCAATGGTTCAAATCTTTGTGTTCACATTTTTTTTTTTTTTTTTTTTGAGACAAGAGTCTCATTCTATCACCCTGGGTAGAGTGCAATCGAGTCATAGCTCACAGCATCTTCAAATCTTGGGCTCGAGTGACCCTCCTGCCTCAGAGTAGCTGGTACTACAGGCATCCACCACCATGCCTGGCTAGTTTTTCTGTTTTTGGTAGAGATGGGATCTTGCTCTTACTAAGGCTGGTCTGAACTCCTGAGCTCAAGCAATCTACCCACCTTGGCATCCCAGAATGCTGGGATCACAGGTGTGAGCCACTGAGCCCGACCAGAGTGCTGAATTTTTGCTGCACATGGTTACAGATGCAGAGGAATGTGGAATTTAAGGATCTGGATGTAGATTCTCTGGTCCTTGAGCATATCCAGGTGAGCAAAGCAGCCATGATGTGTGGTAGAACTTACAGAGCTCAGAGTCACATTAACCCATCCATGAGGTCCCCACCACATTGAGATGGTCCTTACTGAAAAGGATCAAATTGTTCCAAAACTAGAAGAGGAAGTTGCATAGAAGGAAAAGATATCCCAGAGAAAATTGAAGAAACAATAACTCATGACCCAGGAATAGATGCAACATAAAATAAATCCAAGTAACAGTAAGAGAAAAAAGAATTGGGAGTAAAAAAAAGTGGGCATTATAAATGGCAAAATATGGTAACTTAGTCTAAGGGTAAATTACTCGATCATCACCGTGTATGAGAGATATGAGGAGACCTGGTCATCTCTCCAATTCAGGTAGTTATGTAGGACATCTGACCTGTTGGAAGGTGCATTTACTCTTGAACCATCAAAGAACAAGGCAGCATGTCTAGAACACCTGGAAAGAGTCCATGTGGCCTTAAACTACCCATATGCTCTGCGGACAAAGCTGATACACTCAGAAAATATGACTAATCTGTTTTTATATTTTTCTGAGTAATCTGAATAATGCATGATTTTTCTGTTTCCCTTTCTCCTTTGAAACCTGGACAGAAACTAATTATTTTTAAAACTTGAGGGCAGAAGGGAACTGGGGACATCAACTATTAATAAAAGCGTTGTCTTAATAGTGTTCAGGTTGATGTTTATAATGTACAGCAGCCACTTTAGCTAATTGGTGACACTTTTTTTACTGATGGTCCTGGAAATACATATCCTGGCTAAAAATTGGAAGCAAAATTATTAAATAAAATAGTGAAAATGGAAATCAATGTATAGTTTTCCCATTTATTATAAGTGACTTGCTGATAAAATGTCTTATACATCATTCTTAATTTCCTAAATATCTTCTTCCAGGGAGAAAGAAAGAAACAGGAAAAGGGGAATACACAAGGGGGCTAAGCACCATTCTTAGGGATGTTTTTATAAAACAGGGTGTTTTGTTTTTACTGCAGTTTTTCTGCTGTAACAGCCATACGCATGGGTTTCTGTGTTTGAAAAGGTTATCCTCACACTTCCGTCCTGTGGAAGAGACCTCTACAATTCTTGTAACATCTGATGATACTTATGTATGGAGGACCTAGTATGGAGACTGTTTAAACATGATTCACATCACCAAGAACAGATACTGCTTTTCTTTTCTTTCTTTTTTTTTTTGGAGACAAGAGTCTCATGCTTTCACCCTGGGTAGAGTGCCATGGTGTCAGAGCTCACGGTAACCTCCCACTTGGGCTCAAGCAATCCTCTTGCCTTATTTTTTCTATTTTTAGTAGAGATGGGGTCTTGCTTTTGCTCAGGCCAGTCTTGAACTTGTGAGCTTAAGTTCTCCTTGCCTCAGCCTCCCAGAGTGCTAGGATGACAGGCATGAGCCATGCTGTCTGGCCAGACACTGCTTTTCTAACCTGGAATGATCACTATTGAGGTTCCCCACATTTTTTATGCTTATTGAAAATTGAATTGTATTATTCACACTGCCTGTCTTTCCTGCTCTGAGATCCTTTCTCTGGTTTGCTCCTAGAGCATCTGAGCTTATATCAGTAGCTTTTGTAGGTGGGTTTTCCATGGGTGCAGAGTTCAAGTTCATTATAAAGAAATGGTCCAGAAGCTTGTTCTGAAACTGCAAGGCTTGAGTGAGGGGCAATAAAGCACCCAAATGAGAAGCTGGAGGCCCGTATATATCTACATAAATATGGACAGGTTAAAATTCGCATCTTTGCTCTGTGAATCTGAATATAGCTCACACAAGTACACAGAGTGAGCACCACAAATACAGAACTTCAAACATTCAGTCCTGAGATGAAAATCAGGCCACCACTCACCTGCTGTGCACATGTATGTATCTGCCAGGGTTCCTAGCTGTTTTTTCATGCTGTCGTCTTTATCCAGACAGAAGAGCCTCTAGATATGCCCAGTTTGTATTGCACATGGGTAAGCAGGCAGAGAAGCATGAAATGCCATTTACTATTCTATTGCCCAATTCAATACACTGGATTTCCTTTAGCATGCATTCAAGTGCAAGAACTGTGGTTTCTTTAAGCTTTTTAAATAATAAATTTTTAGCAGGTGAGGTCTTTTTAGTCTCCCTGGGATTACTTCAGCTAAGGAATTATAACAGGTGGCTTTTTTTTTTTTTTTTTTAGATAAGAGTCTCACTCTGTCACCCTGGGTTGAATGCTGTGGTAGCATCAAAATAGCCCACAGCAACCTCAAACTCTTGGGCTCAAGTGATTCTCCTGCCTCAGCCTTTTGAGTAGCTGGGACTACAGGCACCTGCCACAATGCCCTGCTAAGTTATTTTAAAAAATTTTGCATTTTTAGTAGAGTTGGGGACTTACTCTTGCTCAGGCTGGTCTTGAACTCCCAAGCTCAAGCAATCCACCTGGCTTCCTAGAGTGCTGGGATTACAGGTGTGAGCCACTGCACCTGGTCCCCGTAGCAATTCTTTTTTAGCGGTGTGAAGAACCCCAAGGAACAGTCCCTAATATGAAGTGAAGAGAGCAATGGGGTTTATCACCCTGTCCTCTCACAAGGGGATCCTAGTATCTAGCAGACACATCCTTTTCACAGCCCAGCAAGTCAATGGAAGAAGAGCTGGGAGACAAGGAGCCCTATTCAATCAGTAATACATCTTTATTCAGCTCATGAGACTCATCAGTCTAACTCAGTGATTTATAAAAGTACAATATCATGGACTTTATCTGCATTTGCATGGGAAATGTTTTCTGTCTTTGCTCTTTAACACTGACATTTCAGAAGTCATTCTGGGGGTCTTAATGGTTTGAATTATAAGATCCACTGAGAAGTCCTCATTTTATAAAGCGAAAGAGAGCAAACAGGCAATTTTGGGTAAATAGATTAAAAACTCAACAACAAAAGGAAGTGTTAATATTTTAAGCATTAAATACTGGTACAGAGGTCTGAACTAACTCAGAGCATGAGAGGGCATTCATATGACATTCTTTTAGTGAAACCTTGGCAAGGTTCTCCGAGATTCTCCTCTAAATATCTGCCTGTCTCTACCTCTGATTTATTCTTCCATTTCTTCACTCAGCAAATAGCTTCAGGGGGTGTTCTCCATGCACTGCAACGTTCCAGGGGTTGTGGGAGCCACAAAGGTAATTAAAGTTTTCATTTCATGAAATATTTTCCCCATTTCTTTGTACTTATGGCAATACCGTGACATGCTAATGGTATGCAGAAGTTTGTGCTAAGGAAAAAGAAAAATCAAAACCAAATCAAAGCATGGAAGGTAAGTAATTCGAGCTAATTCTCTCTTAAAATATCTTTGGAAGACACTATGACAAGTATATTTTTATCCACAGGCAAATTTATTGATTCCAGATTCTTCTTCCATCTGTTTCTATCCTATAAAAGCTCTAAACTCAAAGCTTTTTAGACATGGGGCTGAGCTGGAGAGCTGGCCACAAACAAATGGTAATTTAGGCTGATAAGCTTAATTTCTCTTAGATGATTACAGAGTGTGGATCAGAGCTCCAGGGACTGGTGTCATGCAAGTCATAGAAAACAGGTGTTTTTCAGTGGGAAATGGTATTATTTTCCACAATCTCCTTGTGGTTTGGGTAACACTCTGGATTTTGTCAAACTTGTCACATCTCTTCTTTATGAACTGACCAAGTGCCCTCGTAAGGGCCAAATTAGACACATAGCACTATAAAAAAAGAAGGGAGGCTCGGCGCCTATAGCTCAACCGGCTAAGGCGCCAGCCACGTACACCTAAGGTGGCGGGTTCGAATCCCCAGCCCGGACCCGCCAAACAACAATGATGGCTGCAACCAAAAAATAGCCGGGTGTTGTGGCGGGCGCCT
>CAUYTI010101905.1:0-12613 GCA_963575145.1 Galago senegalensis | reverse complement strand
TGGGTAGAGTGCCGTGGCATCACGCTCACAGCAACCTCCAACTCCTGGGCTCAAGCGAGTCTCCTGCCTCAGCCTCCCAAGTAGCTGGGACTACAGGCGCCTGCCACAACGCCTGGCCATTTTTTGGTTGCAGCCATCATTTGTTTGGCGGCCCGGGCTGGGGATTGGAACCCGCCACCTTAGGTGTATATGGCTGGTGCCTTAGCCGCTTGAGCCACAGGCGCCAAGCCAAATTCCAAACTCTTAGGAGGACTGTGGTTATGAATTCTCAGGGAAGACTTTTCTTTCATGCAGAGCCTGCTTTGAAAAATAATATTCTTTCTTGTCTCTTCTAGTGAATGGATTATTTTTTGGTTAAACTGTTCTCCTTATTTCACATAGAGGTTCTCAATTCTAACTTTAGGCTGGCGTAAGACCTCTGGCTCATCCAGTTCTTCAGTCCATCTGGCTCTTCAGTCCCAAACCCTTTGCTTTTGTTAAGGCAAGTCAGCATTTGCTCTCATCATTGCAGTTATTGGTTTTCTTGTCATTTTTGGCGCTTACAAAGTCCTCTTATTTATTTATATTGTGGGTTTAGCAGTTAGATGGGAGTTGTGTTTGTATTTTAACTTGTATCTTTAGATACTTTGTCTTAGGAAGGCTTCTCCTTTACCAGGTCTCCAAGATTCCCTGGGATGAAAGTCATATCCTTTCTTTCTCTTTAATATTCTGAAATTCCATGACAATGTTTCTTGATGTGGGACTTTTTGAATTTTTTTTGTTTGGTTTTTGTTGCTGGTTTTTTAAGAGAAGGAATCTCTCTGTGTGTATCAGGCTAGCATGTAGTAGGGCAGGATCATAGCACAATACATCTTCAAACTCCTGGGTTCAAATAATCCTCCCTCTTCACCCTCCTGAGTAACTTGAACTACTGGAACAGACCACTAAGCACATCTGGAAACTCATTTTCTTTAGTTCTGGGAAGTTCTTAGAATTATTTCTATACTATTGGTCTCTTCAATTTTTTCCCTTTTCTGTTTCTAGAACTTTTATATTGGATATTGGATCTCATAGATTCCTCCTTTTATTTTTTTTTAAATTAAATTAATATATTTATTTTGAGACAGAGTTTCACTATGTTGCCCTTGGTAGAGTGCTAGGGTGTCACAGCTCACAGCAACCTCAAACTCTTGGGCTTAAGTGATTCTCTCTCCTCAGCCTCCCAAGTAGGTGGGACTACAGGCACCCACCACAAGGCCTGGCTATTTTTTGTGAGGTTGTCATTGTTGTTAAGTTGACCTGGGCCAGGTTCGAACCTGTCAGCCTCGGTGTATGGGGCCATCACCATAACCACTGTGCTACGGACACCAATCCTATTTATTTTTGTTTTTCTTTCTCATTTTCCATCTATTTGTCTTTCATTCTATTTGCTGGAAAATTTCTACAATTTAATCTCCAATTTTCTTGTTGAATTTTTTATTTCTATAACAAACTTCTAAGAGTTTATCTTCTCTCTGTTTCTTTTATTATAGTATCCTGTTTTGTTTAATGGAGTATAGTGGTATTCCCTTATCTTTCCCAGGGTATTAGTACTATTGTTTTTTGTTTCTTTTTAGTTTTCTTCTGCTTCCTACGTTATCTGTTTCCTCTTCTTTTTTCTGTGTGTTAGCCTAATTTCATATTAGATAAATACTTTCTTTAAATGTCTGATGATCTTTGTTTGGTTACCCATTTATATTTAAAAGTGAGGAAAGTGAGGAGAAGAAGGCCAGGTGTGGTGGCTCACACCTGTAATCCTAGCACTCTGGGAGGCCAAAGTGGGTGAATTGCTTGAGCTCATGAGTTTGAGATCAGCCTGAGCAAAAAGCGAGACCCCATCTCTACTAAAAATAGAAAAACTGAGGCAAGAGGATCATGTGAGCCCAAGAGTTGGAGGTTGCCATGAGCAAAAAGCGAGACCCCCATCTCTACTAAAAATAGAAAAACTGAGGCAAGAGGATCATGTGAGCCCAAGAGTTGGAGGTTGCCGTGAGCTACGATGCCACAGCACTCTACCTAGGGGCAAAGCTTTCTGTCTCAAAAAAAAAAAAAAAGAGTGAGGAGAAGAGATTGTCAGCTGGTAGAGTTTATTGTAGCTTGGGACCTGACAATTCTGGGAAGAGGAACCTCCAGTGTCACTAATTTGTATGTTTTGTCTTGGGCCAGTCACTTTCCTAGAGAAGGAATCCTTCAGTCCTCTGCCTGGTAAGTGTAAGTTTGATAGTCAGCATTCTGGGAGTTCATTGAGGGAAGAGATCTCCAAGGCTTTCTGTTCAATTGACAGACATTCATTTAACCCCCATGTTTTCACTGGGACTTTATGCCTGATTTCACCTGTGTTTAATGTTCCTCTAGTCCAGGGATTTTTCAAACATGACACTGTTGATGTTTTGAGCCAAGTAATTCTTTGTTGTGGGAATTGTCTTTTGTAAGATATCAAGCAGCATTCCTGGCCTTTACCTGCTAGATGCCAGTAGCACACCTCCTTCCCATTTGTAATAGCCAAAACTTTTTTTTTTTTTTTTGAGACAGTCTCAAGCTGTCTCCCTGGGTAGAGTGCTATGGCATCATAGCTTACAGCAACCTCAAACTCTTGGGCTTAAGTGATTCTCTCACCTCAGCCTCCCAAGTAGCTAGAACTACAGGCGCCCACCACAACGCCTGGCTACTCTTTGGTTGTAGTTGTCATTGTTGTTTGGCAAGCCGGGTCTGGATTTGAACTCACCAACTCCAGTGTATGTGTCTGGCACCCTAGCTGCTTGAGCTACCGGCACCGAGCCATAACAGCCAAAACTGTTTCTAGGTTGGACGCAATGCATCTTAACTATAATCCTAGCACTTTTGGAGGCTGAGGTGAGAGGATCACTTTAGACCAGGTGTTCGAGGAAGCCTGGGGAAGACAGCAAGACCCTGTCTCTACCAAAAATAAAAAATTAGCCAGGCATGGTGGTTTACACCTGTAGTCCTAGCTGTTTGGGAATGAGGAGGGAGGATTGCTTGAGCCCAAGAGTTTGAGGCTACTATGGTCATGCCACTACAGTCCAACCTGGGCAACAGACCAAGATCCCATCTCTTTTTTAAAAAATGTTTTTTAATGCATAAAAAACCAAAAATTCTAAAAATTAAAAAAAAATTCTAGACATGGCCAAATTTTTCCTGGAGAGCAAAATCTCCCCTAGTTAAGACCCACTGCTGTAGGCTGCTGCTGGGTGGGAGAGAGTATGTCCCTGTAAAGCAGTGTTTTTCAACCTTTTTTATCTCATAGGACATTTGAACTTGTAGTTAAACTTCCACGGCACACTTAAATTATGTTGATCAAAAAAAAAAAGAGTTACAAAAAGAATACTGTGCTTTGAACTTCTTTCAAAAATAATTAATGGTCTTTAAAAATTTTCATGGCACACCTAGGATTATCTCATAGCACACCTGTTGAAAATCATTACTATAAAGACTTTTAAATAATCTTCTTAGGCCACTGTTTCATTATAGCATTGTCTTGGGTCTGGTTTCTCTGATTTCGGAGCCTTTCAGCTCTATTCTCCTATTCAGTTTATTTTATTGTTGGCTTAGAATTCTGCTTTCTCTGGTCTCCTGTCTACTTTCACTCACTCATCTACTTTCCAGCTTCCAAAATTTCATAGCATTTCTTGCTGTTGCCATCTTGTCACTATCTTTGTCCATTTTTCTTTTTTCTGTCCTTTTAATGAAATTTAGGCAAAGAACAATTCTATTCCTATCTTCCACAATTATTCAGAAGTCTGGGTCATTATTTCCTCAAATACTTTTTTCCTCCATTATTTTTCCCCCTTTGCAACTCCTCTGCTATTGTTAAAACTTTTGTTCCTGTCCTCTGCATTTCTTAAATTCTGTTTTCCATTTCTTTATTTTTTTGTGATACTTTCTGAAGTTACTCAACCAGTTCATATTATCTTACAATATTCAACTCATCTATCACCATATTGCTTTTTTTCTCTTTTTTTTAAGATAATTTGAGACTTACAAGAAAATTTCAAAGATGGCCAAAAAGTTCTTTACTCAGCTTCCCCCAAATATTAACATTTATGTAACCATTGTACAAGTAGAAAAGCCAGGACATTAATATTGATAAGATATTATTAAGTAATCTGTAGATCTTATTCAGATTTTACCACTTGTCCCCCAGTGTCCTTTTTCTGGTTTGGGATTCAATCCAAGATCACACATTCATTTAGTTGTCTTCTCCTCAGAGAGGTCTTTATTCTTTATTTTTTGCCTTTCATGACCTCAATACTTTTAAAGAACAGAATGTCCTTAAATTTGGGTTTGTTTGATAATATCCTCATGATTAAATTCAAGTTATGCATTTTTGGCACAGAAGTGAACATTGTGCCCTTTGCCAGTACACAGTGTCACAAGGCACATGATGACGGTAATCTTCATTACTAGTCACATTAATGTTGATCATTTGGTTAAGTCTTTGCCACGTTTCTCTGCTGTAATGTTATTATTTCAGCTTTTGTAATTAATAACTATCTTTATGGGAAGATACTTTGAGACTGTGCAAGTATTATTTTAAAAAACATTTTTGCAGGCATAATGGTTCAAGCCTATAATCCTAGCACTTTAGGAGGCCAAGAGGCCAAAGCAGGAGAATTGCTTGAGGCCAGAAGTTTGAGATCAGCCTGAGCAAGAGCAAGATCCTGTTTCTAAAAAAAAAAAAAAGAAAGAAAAGAAAAATTAGCCAAGTGTGCTAGCACATGCCTATAGTCTCAGCTACTCAGGAGGTTGAGGCAGAAGAATTGTTTGAACACAGGAGTTTGAGGTTGCAGTGAATATGACAATTACCAGGCCACTGCACTCCAGCCTGAGTGTCAAAGTGAGACCTTTTCCCTCCCCCCAAAATATGTATATACATTTTTTTCATAGCACCATTATTGAAATTAGTTCATGTGCCACACAAGTCACCCATATAAAGTGTACAATTCAGTGGCTTTTAGTATGATCATAGAGTTGTGCAACCATTACCACATCAATTTTAGAACACTTCTCCTGGCTGGGCACAGTGGCTCACGCCTGTAATCCTAGCACTCTGGGAGGCTGAGGCAGGTGAATTGTCTGAGCTCACAGGTTCGAGACCAACCTGAATGAGAGCAAGACCTCATCTCTACTGAAAATAGAGAAACTGAGGCAAGAGAATAGCTTGTGCCCGAGAGCTGGAGGTTGCTGTGAGCTATGACATGACACTATGGCACTCTACCCAGGATGACAGAGTGAGACTGTGTCTCCAAAAAAAACAGGAGAACAACAACACTTCTCTTACCCCCAAAATCGAACCACATATGTATTAGTAGTCATTCCCAGTTTTCCATTGACCCTCCCCTGGGCATAGGCATCTACTGATCTATTTTCTAGCTCTGTAATTTTTTTTTTTTGAGACAGAGTCTCAAGCTGTTTTCCCTCTGTAGAGTGCTATGGCATCACAGCTTATGGCAACCTCAAACTCTTGGGCTTAAGCAATTCTCTTGCCTTAGCCTCTCAAGTAGCTGGGACTATAGGCACCCACCACAATGCTTGGCTATTTTTTGTTCCAGTTTTCATTTGTTTAGCTGGCCCAGGCTGGGCTCGAACCCACCAGCCTCAGTGTATGTGGCTGGCACCATAACCACTATGCTGTGGGCACTGAGCCTATCTATAAATTTGCTTCTTCGGGACATTTTATATAAATGGAATTGTATAATATTTAGTCTTTTGTGACTGATTTTTTTTACTTAGCATAATGCTTTCAGGGTTTATCCATGTTGTACCATGTGTCACTATATCCTATACCCAATAATATTCCATTGTATGGATATGCTGCATTTTATTTGTCCATCAGTCTATAGACATAATGAGTTTTTGCTACTTTTTGGCTATTATGAATAATATTGCATTTATTTGCAGGTTTTCATGTGGACCTGTTTTTGTTTCTTGAGTATATACCTAAGAGTAGAATTACTGGATTTTATGGTAACTTTATGTTTAACCTTTTGAAAAACTACTACCTGGTTTTTCCAGTGTGACTGTACCATTTTACATTCCCTTCAGCATTGTATGAGTGCTTCAATTTGTCTAAATCCTCACCAACACTTGTTATAATTCATTTTTTTAATTATAGCCATCCTAGCAGGTATGAAGTGGTATCTCTTTGATTTACATTTTCCTGATGGCTGATGATCTCATATCTTTTCATGTGCTCATTGGTCATTTGTATATCTTTCTCTCTCTCTTTGTTTTCTTTTTGAGACAAAGTCTCTGTTGCCTAGGCTAGAATACCATGGCATCATCATAGCTCAGCAACCTCAAACTCCTGGGTTCAAGCAGTTCTCCTCTCTCAGCCTCCCAAGTAGCTGGCACTACAGGTACCTGCCACAATGCATGGCTAAGTTTTCTATTTTTAGTAGAGACAAGGGTCTCACTCTTGCTCAGGCTGGTCCTGAACTCTGAGCTCAGGTGATCCTCCTGCCTTGGCCTCTCAGAGTGCTAAGATTATAGGTGTGAGCCACCATGCCTGCCCTTCTTTTTGTTTTTTTGAGATAGGATCTCACTGTCACATAGATTAAAGTGAGTTGCCTGATCATAGGTCACTGCAGCCTCAAACTCCTGGGCTCAAGCAGTCCTTCTGCCTCACCCTCCCCAGTAGCTAGGAATACAGATATATGCCACTATGCCTGACTAATTTTTCTATTTTTTGTAGAGATGGAGTCTCACTGTGTTGAATTCCATACTGTGTTGAATTCCATATTTGCTTATAGTTTTTTCCTTTTGATGATAATTCATGTATAATGAAATGTGCAATTTTTAAATTATTATTTCAAAATGTTAAGGGGTTACAAATGTCTTTGGTTACATGGATTGCTTTTGTAGTGCTTGAGTCACAGCTATAAGTTTGATAGGTTTGATAAGTAAAAAAGTTTGCCTATCACCAAATAGTATTCATTGTACCTGTTAGGTAGGTTTTTGCTCGTCCCCAACTTTGATTGAGTTCCCGAGTTTCATTTCCTCTTATACCCATGTGTGCTCATTGGTTAGTTCCAATTTAATAGGAATTACATGTGATGTTAGTTTTTCCTTTTTTTAGATACTTCATTTAGGATAATGGTCTCCAATTCCATCCACATTGTTGCAAAAGGTATTAAATCATCCCTTTTTTGGCCATGTATACATATATATACCACATTTTGTTAATTTGAGGCAATTTACTCATGATGGGCACAAAATCCACAATTCTTTTTTTTTTTTTTGAGACAGTTTCATTTTGTCACCCTCAATAGAATGCTGTAGCATCGTAGTTCACGGCAACCTCAAACTCTTGGATTCAAGCAATCCTCTTGCCTCAGCCTCCCAAATAGCTGGGACTATAGGCGCCCACCACAACGCCTGACTATTTTTTAGAGACAGGGTCTTGCTCTTGCTCAGGCTGGTCTTAAACCTGTGAACTCAGGCATTCCATCCACCTTGGCCTTCTAAGCACTGGGGTTATAGGTGTGAACCACCACACTCAGCCTAAAATCCACAATTTTTAAGGGTACATTCACCCAAGTTTTTTGGGGTTTTGGGTTGTTGTTTTTCAGAGAGAGTCTTGCTCTCTCACCCAGGCTGGAGTGCAGTAGCATAATCACAATTCATTACAACAAATATTTTTGCTTTGTTGAATGAAGTGTATCATAAAATCCATCTGTTTTAAGTGTGTACTTTCAGTGCTTTTTTAGTTTGCAGAGTTGTGCAACTAATACTAAAATCTAATTTTTCTAACATTAACATTTTCGTTACCCCCAAAATAATCTCATCCCATTAGCAATCATTCCTCAGTCCCACCTCCACGCCTAAGCAACCACTAATCTACTTTTTATCTCTATATATTTGCCTTTTCTGAATGTTTTATGTAATTGGAATCAGATGATCCATGATCTTTTGTGTCCGGCTTCTCTCACTTAACATGTTCCTCAGATTCATGGATATAGCATCTATCACTACTTCATTCCTTTTTATTGCCAAATAGTTTTATATCAGCAGTTCTCAACCTGTAGGTCTCAACCCACAGGAGCTGTATTAAAGGGTTGCAGCATTAGGAAGGTTGAGAACCACTGTTTTATATGGATACACTACACTTTGCGAATTTATTTGCATTTGAATTATTTCCACTTTTTGACTTTTATAAACATTTGTGTACAAAGTTTTTCAAAATTTTTTTAGAAATAGAGTTTTGTTATATTGCCTAGGCTGGGTTCAAACTATTCTCTCACCTCAGCCTGCTGAGTAGTTAGGACTACAGGCATGTGCCACTGCATCCAGCCGGGTATAAGCTTTTGTCTAAACATATGTTTTCATTTTTCCTGGGTATATGGCTAGGAGTAGAGTTGCTAGGTCATATATTAACTCTATATTTTAACACCATTTTACATCCCATACCAGGGTGTGTGAAGGCCTCAGTTTCTCCACCTCTGAGCTGCATGAGGTTAGGAACTCTGGCTTGTCTTTGTGTGCTGGGAACCTAGCGTGGGCCTTGGCGCACAGACTGTGCCCAGGCTTGCGAGACTATCTTAATTCAGGCTTCTTTCTTTGCTTCTCTTTGTTTTCTAGGCTTTCAGCTAAGAGTTTCCCATTGTCTGGAAAAATGCCACAGGAGCTCATGGGATGCTGGGAGGCAGCCCTTTTCTGGAAAGTCCTTTTACTTGGATCTGCCTGCTGGCAAAAAACT
This sequence comes from Galago senegalensis, assembly GCA_963575145.1. Taxonomy (NCBI): domain Eukaryota; kingdom Metazoa; phylum Chordata; class Mammalia; order Primates; family Galagidae; genus Galago; species Galago senegalensis. The sequence continues at coordinate 3,879 of CAUYTI010101905.1, read as the reverse complement.
CCAGTTTTTGACAGAGGCCATTCAGCAACTGGGTGGGGTATGTATCCTGCTTCTCTCCTGTGATGATATGTGTCTTTGGAGGTTTCAGGGCAGCAATTGGAGAATGATTATATCTATGGTTTCCAGGTATTTTTCTTTTTCTTTTTCTTTTTTTTTTTTTTTTTTGAGATGGAGCCTCAAGCCATCCCCCTGGGTAGAGTGCCATGGCATCACGCTCACAGCAACCTCCAACTCCTGGGCTCAAGCGAGTCTCCTGCCTCAACCTCCCAAGTAGCTGGGACTACAGACACCCACCACAATGCCTGGCCATTTTTTGGTTGTAGCCATCAATGTTGTTTAGCAGGCCCGGGCTGGGGATTGGAACCCGCCACCTTAGGTGTATGTGGCTGGCATCTTAGCTGCTTGAGCCACAGGTGCCGAGCCTTCCAGGTATTTTTCAACAGTATCACTACATGTTCCAAGGCAGTACTGAATTTAAATAAAGTTTTTTCCTGCTTGGAAAAGTAATGTCTATTCATTCTAGAAATTTAAGAGAATGTGGTACTACTACTACAAGTGAAAACCAGCAACTTAATGTATTTTTCTTTCTTCCCTTCCTCTCATAGTGGATTTATTGAGATATAATTCACAAACCATGACTTTCCCCCATTTTAAGTGCATAGTTCAGTGGTTTTTAGTATATTCACAGAGGTGTGTGAGTTGTGCATCAATTCACACAGTCAGTTTAAGAATATTTTCTTTTTTTTTGAGACAGAGTCTTTATCACCCTCAGCAGACTGCCATGGCATCATAGCTTACAGCAACCTCAAACTCTTGGGCTCAAGTGATTCTCTTGCCTCAGCCTCTTGAGTAGATAGGACTACAGGTGCCCAACACAACACCTGGCTGTTTTTTTTTTTTAGAGACTGGGTTTTGCTCTGGCTCAGGCTGGTCTTGAACCTGTGAACTCAGGCAATCCACCTGCCTTGGCCTCCCACAGTGCTAGGATTACAGGTGTAAGCCACCATGCCTGGCCAGTTTTAGAACATTTTCATCACCCAAAAAGAACAACTGTGTGTCCATTATCAGTCATTCACTCCCCACATCCTGGAAATATCTCTAGCCCTGAGTAAACATTCATCTACCTCCTTCTCTGTCCTACCTTTGTTTTGTCTGTGTAGCTCTGATCACAAATATATTTTGTTTACCAACTTTTTACTCATGACCTTAAAGAATTAGCACTTTCTTATCATATTTGCCTTTCATATGCATTATTCATAACGAGAATGTACTGTTCTTTTGAGTGGATGTATTTACTTAATAGTTGCCCTATGGCATTTATTTATTTATTTATTTTGAGACAGAGTCTCACTATGTCGCCCTTAGTGAGTGCTGTGACATCACAGCTCAAAGCACTCTCAAACTCTTGGGCTTAAGCAGTTCTCTTGCCTCAGCCTCCCAAGTAGCTGGGACTACAGGTGCCTACCACAATGCCCAGCTATTTTTTGTTGCAGTTGCCATTGTTTAGCTGTCCTGGGCCAGGTTCGAATTTGCCATCTTCAGTGTATGTGGCTGGCGACATTACCACTGTGCTACGGGCGCCAAGCTGCCCTATGGCATTTAGATTAGTTTTAATTTTTAGCTCTTAGGACTAACACTGTGTTGAGCAACTTTGGAGTAAAAAATAAGTTCATTAAAATATTTTTAAAGCATATTGTTATATGGTAATTTTAATAAGGGTTGACATGGCTGTCTCTTATGTTTAGAAAATAATATATTAATGCTTGACCCAAAAGGGACTGGTAGGTAGCGCCTGTGGCTCAGCGAGGAGGGCACCAGCCCCATATACTGAGGGTGGCGAGTTCAAACCTGGCCCCGGCCAAACTGCAACAAACAAATAGCCAGGCACCTGTAGTCCCAGCTACTCGGGAGGCTGAGGCAAGAGAATCGCCTAAGCCCAGGAGTTGGAGGTTGCTGTGAGCTACGACACCATGGCACTCTACCAATTGTTAATAAGTGAAACTGCCTCAAAAAAAAAAAATTTAAAAACTTCTGTTCTTCAAGGGAGACTGTTAAGAGGGTGAAAAGGTAAGCCATGACTGAGTGAAAATATTTGTAAAACATGTCTGAGAAAGGACTTATATTCAAGATATACAAAGAATCCACTGAGAACACTTATGTTTATAGATTTGAAAATGAAAATGTATTATATGACCATAAGATTTTTTACTTACAATATTTGCATTTTTCTTGAATATAATACCCAGTCACATAGAAAACATAAAAATGAAATGAGAAGTCTTCAGAAAAAAATCCAATTCATCCCATCACTCAGAAGTGACTCTTGATATTTTGAGGTATTTATTCCCTTTTTGCTAAAAACACAAATATATACACATATGTTTCCTTGGCTAGTTGATGTTTAAAATTATCCTATTTCTTCTGCCTTACAGAGCCTGGATATTTACTGAGTCCAACACTGAGGAAGAGAATATTAAGTCCTGTTCAACAGAATATCCTCAGCTAACCCCTGGAGCCATACTTGGGTCATAGTTGGGTAAAGAAGGCAAGACACTCATCTGGAGTCTGCTTGCTGGCCTCTCCTGCCTCTGAACAGACTGTGTTTCTATGCCGGTGTGTACATGTCTGAATGAGCCTGCATACACACATATACACCAGGAAAGCAAGAGGGCTGAGGCCTAGTCATTGCATCGCAAGGTTGTCCACTATTTAAGATACAGGCAGTCCCCAGGTTACAAATGAGAGAGGTTCTGAGGGTTTGTTCTTAAGTTGAATTTGCATGTAAGTTGGAACAGGTACATTTACCTATTACCAGTAGTAGCCTTCCTTTGTAAATGCAAATTGTATGTAAGTCAGATGTTTCTAACTCTGCCTTTAGTGTCAGGAAGCCTCTACCAAGTTTTTTTCTTATCTTTGGAACAGTTTACTGAAGTTAACATAAATACAGAAAAGTGTAAAAATCCTAAATATACAACTAGAATTTTCAAACTGAATGCACCTACATCAAGAAGTGTTACCAGCTTCCCAGAAACAACCTCTGCTCCAATAGGTGACCTGATTTCTAACACCATAGACAACTTTGCCAAACAGACTTGCAAATTTAGTAATGAACTTGATAAAGGAAATGATTAGGTTGTTAAGTAAGAAATGTCCTATTTTCTTAAGTTCTAAGTTTGACGATTGATAGCTCTGATTTTAACTTTGACTTTTCTTGTTTTTCCTTTTTATTGTGAACGTGCATCCTCAGTCTTTCAAACCAATGTTTTGGCTTGTGATTATCTTTCAAAAAAACTTTTTCGAGAAAGTTTTGTCAAACTATGGATAAGTCAAAAATTTGTGTTGCTTTTGATTATGAATTCCATCGTGGAACCAGTGCAGCGCGGATAGCTCAAAATAGCAATCGTTTGGGAAGGAACACATAGTACATTTGGCTAATGAACCCAGTACGTCAGTGGTTTGAGAAGTTCTGTTCTGGTGATTTTATCTTGAAAATGAGCCACATGGGCTACCTGAGACCACGGTGGATAATAATTATCTACCATGTGTGAATTAGCAGCAAGGTCTGACATTACTATTCCAACAATATTGGACTGTTTGAAACAGATCATCAAGGTAAAGACGCTGGGTAGATGGGAACCACGTGAATAAAGCAAGCACCAGAAGAGAAATTGTCTGGAAGCTTGACTTTCTTTGCTGTCATGACATAAAGGTGAACCATTTCTACAATGTATTGTTATGTATGATGAAATATGGATTCTTTCTTTTTGCAGTTTTTGGCTGGGGCTGGATTTGAACCCACCACCTCTGGTATGTGGGGCTGGTGCCCTACTCCTTGGCCCACAGGTGCCGCCCAACGTGGATTCTTTTTTTTTTTTTTTT
>CAUYTI010101903.1:0-25525 GCA_963575145.1 Galago senegalensis | reverse complement strand
GGCACCTGTAGTCCCAGCTACTTGGGAGGCTGAGGCAGGAGACTCGCTTGAGCCCAGGAGTTGGAGGTTGCTGTGAGCGTGATGCCATGGCACTCTACCCAGGGGGATAGCTTGAGGCTCCGTCTCAAAAAAAAAAAAAAGCTCCACCTCTAGACACTAGGAACTAATCTTGGCCCTGCTGCCTATGCTGCATCAAAAACAAGATATCGCTGTTTCTAGGGCTCAAGTGGCACCTCACTGGGTCTCTTTGCTGTCCTGCTATCTTTGTGTCCCTGGCTCCTCATTCAAAGTCTAGTTTGTGCCTCTGACCAGCTGATCCTAGATCATATGCCTAAACCCTAGCCGCAAAGGAGGCTGGAGCTCCATTTCCCATAAGACTCATATGATGGAAAATATCTCCAGAAACGAGTATGGGTTTCTGAAGCTGGGAAGCCAAAAGGGACAAATATCCATGAAAACTCACAGGTGTCCCCTTTCCAAAAAGCTAACTCAAGTGATTATTATCATTCAGAGTTGCATCTGGAAAGAAACGACACTCAAATGGAGTGATCAAGGACAGTATTTATAAAGGTACAAGAAGGGTTAGGGGAAGACAAAAGAGATTGTGAAACACCCCAGAGGTTGCAACAGCTGAGGTAGAGACAGCAGGTGCGTTATGTTTCTAGGCCAGAAAGGGAGAGAAGAGGGGGGTGCATATGGGAATGTGGAAAGAGCCAGAGTTATGGAAAGAGTCTTCCATAATGGTTGCAGTCTTGGCCCCAGTGGGGAAGGAGCTGGGGGAATAAATATCCTAATTTCTCTTTCTTTCCATCTTCTAGTCTCCTGTAAGTGTCTCCCATGAGGCAAACCCAAGAGGCCAGAGAATAAAAGATCCTGCTGACATATTCCACAAAAGTGAGCCTCTGAGGCACAGCACCACCCTTAGCAGAGGGGCTGAAGGGCGTATCTGGAGGGCAAAACAGCATAGCCAACAACCCATGTTGTGATTGTGATCTTATCATTTAGTCACTCGAATGGGCTTTTCCACGTTAATTGAGGAGTCCTGCTTTTGTGATTCTCTCAGGCTTTCCCTGCTGGCCACTTCTCCTATAACTTCTTTTTTAGCCTGTCCTGCTTGTCCCTGTGTAAGCCTCCATTTGAAGGTCAAAGCTTTCAGTTTTCAAAAAGCAGGGTCTTTTATCTTTTATCCCTGTGTGGCCACAGGGATTTTTGTTTGTTGGCAGGTGAAACCTATTTTCTGTCCAGCTCCCCAAATTCTGATTTGGGGACTCCCCTGGAATTTTGCCATACCAGCAACTTAACCTTTTCAAGGCGTAACATGTCTTCCCAGATTTTCAGAACTGCCCTCATGGGGTTATTCTTTATCCTTTAATGCCTCACTTGATCTTTTTTTTCTCTCATGACTTGATCCTCCAGCCAAATTCCATCCCAGCTTCCCACCATATTCCCCACTGAATGATATCTCTTGAAGACCCAGATCTCAGCCTTTCTCTCTCCAAAGGACTACAAAGAACATCATGTTTCTGCTCTAACTGCAATTTGGTGACTCTGCTACCAGCAAGGTTTGAAATTGTTCCTGCCTAGATTTCTGATGGGAGAAGCAGTTTCTTCTTATCCTTTTAAGTTTGAGTGGATGATCTAGATAAATGAGCAATAAGGCTATGAAGACTAAGCTCAAAGGAGTGACATTTAACATGGTGATCAAATAAAATCTGTACATAGTTAGGGCACCACATTTAATAAATGTTTAATGTATAAATACATAGCAAGTGACAATCATGTTATCATAAGCATTAGCATTTTTAAGGAGATGTGGCGGTGGAATGGACTCTGATGTTCCATAAAAGATACCCCGAGGAATGAAGAATTAGTCTACTAGCTGCCAGAAATAGTGTTGAACCCTTTCTTTTTTCTCCTCCCTCCCTCCCTTCCTTCCTTTTTTTTTTTTTTTTTGACAGAGTCTCACTCTGTTGCCCCAGGCTAGAGTGCTATAGTGTCATCATAGCTCACAGCAACCTCAAACTCTTGGGTTCAAGCCATCCTTCTGCCTCACTCTCCCAAATAGTTGGGACTACAGGGGCCTGCCACACTGGCTACCTAGTTTTTCTATTTTTAATTTTTTTTTTTTTCCTGCAGTTTCTGGCAGTTTCTGGCCTGGTCTGGGTTTGAACCCACCACCTCCAGCTGGCGCCCTACTCCTTGAGCCACTGGTGCCACCCAAGTTTTTCTGGTTTTAGTAGAGACAGGTTCTTGCTCTTGCTCAGGTTGGTCTGAAGCTGCGGAGCTCAAATGATCTTCCTGCCTCAGCTTCCCAGAGTGCTGGGACTACAAGTGTGAGCCACAATGCCCAGTAAGTCCTCTTTGGGAATTTCCTTGCCTGCTGCCTTTTTAGATCAGTCTGCGGAAATAATTGATCAACTAGGGAGCTTGGAGGCCTGGTCCCTTTCCTCCAAGTCAGCACAACTTTGAAGACCAGTCCCAGCTTCCCAGTACCCCACGGGGTCAGCTGAAGCCTTTGTTCTGACATTGTGGTTTAACTTCTCCCTTCTTCCATCTGCTCCTCTCTCCTCTTTTCTACAAGTGTTGGAGCCAAGAGCATGTTGGTAACTTTCTGCACACTAATCTGTCTCAGAATCTGCTTCACAGAACACCAAACCTTCAACCCTCCACTCCTGTGTCCAGGCCCCTTGGAATGTGACTTTGCAGCTTCTCCAATCAAGAAATGGAGTCTATTTTTCACACCTTGAATCTAGGCTGGCCTGTGACTTGCTTTTGTCATCAGAATGAGCAGAAATGACGTTGTACCAGTTCTGAGCCTCTGGAAGCCTTCTGCTTCCATTCTTGGAGCCCTGCTGCTGCCTCAAGAACAAGTAGTTACTATTGCGTGAGCTGACAGTCAACCAACCCCTAGAAGCAGAGCCACCTAGCTGACCACTGTGCCCGCCCTGACCTGGCATATTCACTTGTAGGAATTTATAGGGAGATTGTACACCAGGAAATAAATACACACAAGAATGTTTGCTCCTCGGATTTAATTTTTTAAAAAGAGGCCATGCACAGTGGCTCATGCCTGTAATCCCTACACTCCAGGAGGCCAAGGTGGGCAGATTGCCTGAGCTCATGAGTTGGAAACCATCCTGAGCTAGAGCAAGACCCCCGTGTCTAAAAATCGCCAGGTGTAGGCTGGGTGCTGTGGTTCATGCCCATAATCCCAGCGCTTGGGAGGCAGAGGAGAGTGAATTGCCTAAGCTCATAGGTTCAAGACCAGCCTGAGCCAGAGGGAGACCCCCCCTGACCTGTATCTAAAAAATAGCCAGGCTTTGTGGTGGGCGCCTGTAGTCCCAGCTGCTTGGGAGGCTGGGGCAAGAGGATCACTTGAACCCAAGAATTTGAGGTTACTCTGAGCTAAAACAGCACGGCCCTCTACCAAGGGTAACCAAGTAAAATTCTGTCTCAAAAAAAGGAAAAAAATAGGGGGCTCCTCTATTTTTCACCTCTTTGTGGGGGGCACCTCTAGTCCCAGCTACTCAGGAGGCAAAAAAATCACTTGAACCCAAGAGTTTGAGGTTGCTGTGAGCTATGACACCATGGCACTCTACCAGAGGCAACATAGTGAGACTCTGTCTCCAAAAAAAAAAGTTTGCTCTTTGTGGCATCATCTATAATAGAGAAAATAATTTTGGAAAATCCTTAATTGTCCACAGTAGAGCTTTAGAGAGATGGATTTATAAATATTCATACTATGAAATACTACATAACAGTTAATATAAATGAACTACATGTCTATCTACATAAATCTATGTCTATATATATTATTAAAGATAGTTTTCAAAAGCACATTATTGCACAAAAAAGCAAGTTGCAGCAAATAAAATATGGTACCATTTATGTGCATTTTAAAACCATTCAAGATGACCATTTATGGATATATTATATGCAGTAAAGGTATAAAAATAAGATTTGGAAGGGCAGACACTAGATTTTTTTTTCTTTTTTGAGACAAAGCCTCAAGCTGTTGCTGGGTACAGTGCTGTGGCGTCACAGCTCATAGCAATATCCAAATCCTGGGCTCAAGCGATTCTCTTGCCTCAGCCTCCTGAGTAGCTAGGCTACAGGTACCTGCCACAACACCCAGCTATTTTCGGTTATAGCCATCATTGTTGTTTGGTGGCCCTGGCTGGACACGAACCCTCCAGCTCATGGCTGGCGCCTTAGCTGCTTGAGCCACAGGCGCCAAGCCAGATATTAGATTCTTTTTTTTTTTTTTTTGGTCAGGGCTGGGTTTGAACCTGCCACCTCCAGTATATGGGGCCAGCGCCCTAACTCTTTGAGCCACAGGCACTGCCCAACACATCAGATTCTTAATGGTGGATTCCTCTGGGGAGGAAAGAGTACATGGGAGATTTCACTTTTAACCCTATTAGATTAAAAAACTCAGAAGTAGGGCGGCACCTGTAGCTCAAGTGGCTAGTGCGCTGGCCACATACACCGGAGCTGGCAGGTTCAAATCTAGCCTAGGCCTGCAAAACAACAATGACAACTACAAACAAAAAATAGCCAGGCATTGTGGTGGGCACCTATAGTCCCAGCTACTTGGGAGGCTGAGGCAAGAGAATGGCTGAAGCCCAAGAGTCTTAGGTTGCTGTAAACTATAATGTCATGGCACTCTACCCAGGGCAACAACTTGAGACTCTGTCTCAAGAAAATAAAAAAATCAGAAGTAGGGCAGTGCCTGTGGCTCAGTGGGTAGGTCCCATATACCGAGGGTGGTGGGTTTGAGCCCAACCACGGCCAAACTGCAATAAAAAAAATAGTCAGGGGCAGCACCTGTGGCTCAGTGAGTAGGGCGCCAGCCCCATATACCAAGGGTGGTGGGTTTAAACCTGGCCCTGGTCGAACTGCAACAACAACAACAACAACAAAAGTAGCTGGGTGTTGTGGTGGGCGCCTGTAGTCCCAGCTACTTGGGAGGCTGAGGAGTTGAAGGTTGCTGTGAGCTGTGTGATGCCATGGCACTCTTCTACCAAGGGTGATAAAGTGAGACTCTGTCTCAAAAAAAAAAAAAAAAAAGAAAACTCAGAAACATATACTATAAAATGATAACACTTAGAGAGCATGGGAATTTGTTAAATTCTGACAGTTGGAGTGCATGGGTATTTGTTAGATTACTCTGTGTTTTTTTCTGTATTTAAAATTTTTACCAACTGAGAAAAAATCTAATTATACCCATGAATGCTTTTAGTGATTTGAGTGGTTATTTGTCTCTGTGTGTGGCTGAGTTTCACATCTGGGTCACAGAGATTCATGCCAGACTCAGGACCCCAGAGGCAATGTAACTGAGCATGTGAGTCCCGTGGGGTCTCCAGACTCTTGGGGAGGGCTCTTAGACCTCTAGACCATAGAACTGGAATCTGAGTTCATCTTACTGAGATCACCTACAGCAAGGAACCCTAGGGAACATCTGGGTTGCATGTGTAATTGTTATGGGCTCTGACACCAGAGGCAAGCAGGTCTCATATGGTAAATGAGTAGTTAAAAAAAACCAACTCCAGCTTAGCACAGTGGTTACAGCACCAGCCACATACATTGAAGCTGACGGGTTCAAAATTGGCCTGGGCCAGCTAAACAACAATGACAGCTGCCACAAAAAATAGCCAGGCGTTATGCTGGGTGCCTATAGTCCCAGCTACTTGGGAGGAGGCTGAGGCAAGACAATCACTTAATTGCTTAAGAGTTTAAGGTTGCTGTGAGCTGTGACACCACAGAACCCTACGGAGGGCAACATAGTGAGACTCTGTCTCAAAAGAAAAAAATAAAATGAAAAACCGACTTCTCTCTTTGCTAATTTCCCAGCGTGCATGATCAGGCTTGCTGTGGAGAGTTTTCATTCATACCATGTATAATCCCATCCACATTTAATGGAAAGTTTCTGGAAATGACTGAGTTGTGAGCATTGATACGAGAGCAGAAAACCCCAGAACTGAGCAGAGGGGCTGTGGGTGAGTTAAGAGTGAAGAGAAAACTCACTCTAAGCTCACTGAACTCTCCCTGGTTCTCCTCTTGGGACCCCTGCTCACTTTGGGTGCCCAATTCACAATCACCTACTGTCTCCCTGAATAATGTTCTCTCCAAGAACTTTAAATGTAGGTATACTTCACCTAGATTCCTGTCCTGGCCACCACAGTGTTATAGAAAGAGCAGGGCTTTGAGCCTCAAACCAGCAGTGTGATCTTGAACAAGTCATTGAACTCTGCTGAACCTCAGTCTTCTCATAAAATATGGATCATCAATCTTGCCTTCTCCACTAAACTGTTTGAAAGGATTAAGTAAATAACGGATGTGGCAGCAGACTTGCAACCTGGAAGGCTCTGTATGGAACAGTTGTAAACTATTCCTTAACTCCAGGGAGCAACTGTTGCACACCTGTGATCACACAGCTAGCTACCTCTTAAAATTCAATCCAAGGCTTGGCGCCTGTGGCTCAAGTGGCTAAGGCACCAGCCACATACACCTAAAGTGGCAGGTTCAAATCCAGCCCGGGCCCACCAAAACAACAATGACAGCTGCAACCAAAAAATAGCCAGGTGCTGTGGCAGGCACCTATGGTCCCAGCTACTTGGAGGCTGAGGCAGGAGACTCGCTTGAGCCCAGGAGTTGGAGGTTGCTGTGAGCTGAAATGCCATGGCACTCTACCCAGGGGGATAGCTTGAGGCTCTGTCTCAAAAAATAAAAATAAATAAATAAATAAAAATAAAATTCAATCCAAAATGGGAGCAACAAAATCGAGAGTCCCAGAGCGCTGTTTCTGTGGTTGCAGCTCCCATCCAGGAGAAGGCGCTATCATATCATGGCCCTCCTGTGCCCTTGAGTGTTGCTGGTCTAGGCTGCAACATCATCTCACTAGTTCCAGGTCCCAGCATGGACAATTGAGTCCTTGGAAGGAGGTTTCTCTGCTACTCTGGGGCCACAGTTAGATATCACATACCCACGTCACAGGTCTTGTACCTAGTCAACCATCCTCCAACAGAATACAGAAGCCTGAGAGGTTTTGTGCCAAAGCTATTATTTATTTATTTATTTTTTATTTATTTGATACAGAGTCTTACTTTGTCACCTTTAGTAGAGTGCTGTGGTATCATAGCTCACAGCAGCCTCAAACTCCAGGGCTCAAGAGATTCTCTTGCCTTAGCCTCCCAAGTAGCTGGCAGTACAGGCACCCCTCCACAATTCCTGGCTATTTTTAGAGACAGGGTTTTGATTTTGGTCAGGCTGGTACTCCTGAGCTCAAGTAATCCACCTGCCTCAGCCTCCCAGAGTGCTAGTAGGTGTGAGCTGCCACACCTGGCCAGCCAAAGCTATTTAAATAGTTTTTTCCTTATAAAAATTATAGGCCAGCCAGGTGTTCTGGTTAGCACCTGTAGTTTCAGCTATTTGGGAGGGTGAGGCAAGAGAATCACCTAGGCCCAGGAGTTGGAGGTTGCTGTGAGCTGTGTGACCCCACAGTACTCTACTGGGGGCAAGTGAGACTCTATCTCTAAAAAAAAAAAAAAAAAAAAAAAAAATCACAGGCTAGGGCGGCACCTGTGGCTTAAAGGAGTAGGGCACGGGCCCCATATATGGGAGGTGGCGGGTTCAAACCTGACCCCAGCCAAAAACTGCAATAAATAAGTAAATACATAAATAATGAGGGCTGAACAAACTTAAAAGAAAAAATCACAGTCTGGGGCTCAGAGCCTGTAGCTCAAGTGGCTAAGGCACCAGCCACATACACCAGACCTGGCAGGTTCAAATCCAGCCTGGGCCTGCCAAACAACAGTGACAATTACAACCAAAAAATAGCCAGGTGTTTTTGTGGGTGCCTGTAGTCCTAGCTACCTGGGAGGCTGAGGCAAGAGGATTGCTTATGCCCAAGAGTGGGAGGTTGCTGTGAGCTGTGACGCCATATTGCTCCATCCAGGGTGACACCTTGAGACTCTGTCTCAAAAAAGAAAAAAAAAATCACAGGCTGGGCATGATCACTCATGTCTGTAATCCTAGCACTCTGGGAGGCCAAAGAGGATGGATTGCTTGAGCTCAAGAATTCAACAACCAACAAAAGCGAGACCCTGTCTCTACTAAAGATAGAAAAACTGAGGCAAGGAGATGGCTTGAGTTCAAGAGTTGGAGGTTGCTGTGAGCTATAATGCCACAACACTCTACCCAGGGAGACAGCTTGAGACTCTGTCTCAAAAAAAAAAAAAAAAAACAAATCACGGTTATTTTCTCTTTCCAGTCTAAAAGTTGGGTCATTTTCCTTTGGGGAAGATGAACATTAGAGTTTTAAAAATACAGAAAAATGTGACAGCAAATATTGGCAACTTGAATCTGGTTCAAAATAAATAAATAATTTGGGTGGTGCCTGTAGCTCAGTGGGTAGGGCGCCAGCCACATACAACAAGGCTGGCAGGTTCAAGCCCAACCTGGGTGAGCTAAACAACAATGACAACTGCAACAAAAAAATAGCCGGGTGTTGTGGCAGGTGCCTGTAGTCCCAGCTACTTGGGAGGCTGAGACAACAGAATCACTTAAACCCAAGAGTTTGAGGTTACTGTGAGCTGTGACACCACGGCACTCTACCGAGGGTGACATAGTGAGACTGTCTGAAAATAAATAAATAAATAATTAAAATACAGAAAAATGTCAAGGAAAACGTAATTTGTATTTCACCTTAATCTGTCTTGGCATGTTTTCTTTTGGTTATTTAGAAAATTATCTCTATTGTTTTGGGTAAATAACACAACACTAATATGAAGAATTATAATAATACAGAAATAAATGAAGGTAAAAGTAAAATGAAGGTGAAAAAAATCATACAAAATTTTATGATCTAGAAATTACAAGAAAGGACGGGCACGGTGGCTCACACTTGTAATCCCATCATTCTGGGAGGCCAAGGCAGCAGGATACCTTGAGTTCAGGAGTTGGAGACCAGCCTGAGCAAGAGGAAGACCCTGTCTCTACTAAACATAGAAAAATTGGCCAGGCTTTGTGGTGAAGCTTGAAATACAAGCTTGTGGTGAAGTTACTTGAGAGGCTGAAGCAAGAGGATTGCTCGAACCCAGGAGTTTAAGGAGGCTGTGAGCCAAGCTGATGCCATGGTACTCTAGCCTGGGCAACACAGTGAGACTCTGTCTGAAAGCAAGCAAACAAACAAAGAACCCAAAGATCATTTGCTTTCTTTTTTTTGAGACAGAGTCTCACTATGTTGCCCTTGGTCCTTGGTAGAGTGCTGTGGCGTCACAGCTTGCAGCAACTTCCAACTCTTGGGCTTAAGTGATTCTCTTGCCTCAGCCTCCCAAGTAGGTGGGACAACAGGTGCCTGCCCCAATGCCTGGGCATTGTTGTTTTGTTGTTGTTGTTGTTGTTGTTGTCGTCACTTTTGTTTTTAGCAGACCTGGGCCAGGTTTGAACACGTCAGCCCCGGTGTACGTGGCTGTTTTCCTACCCACTGAGCTACAGGCGCCAAGACCCAAAGATCATTTTCTTGATTCTGTGTGTTCTTTGGAGCCTTCACTTCCATCAGTGAGACACAGCACTATTGTTCACTTCCTTTGTTTCACTGGATTCTCCCCAGTAGCCATCTCTACTATCATCATTTCCTTAGAAGAAGAAAGAGATGAGGACACCCAATCTGCTTGTTTTTCTCCACATTTTAGTGTTCTGGAGATTCTGTTGAATCTTTTGTCTACCCACTATTATTTTAAGCTCTGGGATTGCTCCAGGATCTTCTATTTCTTTCCTACATGACCAATTTTGTAAATTTATTACATTAGGTTATGCCTTTTCCTTGTTTGTTTATTGTTGCCAGGGCTGCTGTAACAAAGTACCATAAACTGGGTGGCTTAAACAACAGAAATTTATTGTCTCACAGTTCTAAAGCCTAGAAGTCCAAAATCTAGGCGGCACAGAAGAGTGACCCCCAATGCTGGGAACTACTTGAAATCCAAGGGGGTCCTTGGCTTGCACAAGAAAGAATTCGGGAACCAGAAGACAGAGTCAACTGAAAACAAAATTTATTCAAAAAGTATAGTAAGTCAGGCAGCGCCTGTGGCTCAAAGGAGTAGGGCACCGGCCCCATATGCCGGAGGTGGCAGGTTCAAACTCAGCCCCAGCCAAAAACTGCAAAAAAAAAAAAAAAGGTATAGGAAGTCTACTCCACAGACAGAGTAGAACTTAGTTCTTCCTCCAGAAGAGAATTTGCCCCCTGGTTCCAGTTGTCCTCTGCCTCCACCCTGGGTTCTCCCCATCCCACCTGGTCTAGTTGCCCTCTATTTAAGCAACAGCTTAATTATGGGCTAAGCAAGGGGAGGAATATTTATAGAGGGGCGGTGTTTTCCTGGAATCAGGGGTATACCCTCCTTCTGACACTATATGGTCAAACAGAAAGTGCTGCCGTGTGAGGTATGTGATGGGAATGGGAGGTTTTCTTAGAAACTTTTATGGTAATGAGGTGTATAATAAAACTGTAAGGTCAAGAGGTGGCTGATTTCTCCACCATCTTGGTTCTAACTGTTGAAATTTGCCCTTCGTCCTGTTTTAAGTAGGATGGTTAGAAATTTGGTTTTGAATGGAAGAAAAAGTATCCAATGTACACAGCCCTTCTAAGCCCTTTATTTATTTATTTATTTATTTACTAAGCATGTGGACAGCCAGGCAGGGGTAGGGGAGAAATTACATTATCCAGTCTCTGTTGCAAACATGCCTAGACATGTTGTATGTCTATGTTCTGGTGAAAAGAAGTCAGAAAAACTGGGGTATCTAAATTCTAAGGAGTATCCCTGACTGAAAGGATGATGCTTTCTCCAGCTTCTGCTTCTGTCACACTGGCTGAAATGGGACATGACGGCTCAAGGGAGGGAGTTTTTTTCTTGGACCTAGATGTGGAAATTAGTTATCACAGATGATGCTTCAACAATATGGGAGCCTGAGTCCCTGGTGATTTTTGAACCTTTACACCAGCCTAACCCTTCCTACTTTTATATAAGACAAGCATAAACTCCAGCTTGGTTAAACTACTTTTATTTGGGGTTTTGTGATTTGAGGCCAAACTTAATCCAATCTAATAGAAAAGATACATGAGTTAGAAATTAAAAATTTATTAATAATAAGAAAAGGAGTGCTTGCTTCGGTAGCACATATACTAAAAATAATAAGAAAAGGAAAATACGACATTTTGAAAGAAAAAATCAGAGTATAGATGTAATTATCAAAAATCCTACATAAAAGTGATGATATTTTTGAGCTATATAAATGTATCTTCTCCCTCATATTTCCTCTTATTAATATTCTGACACTCTGATAATAGTCGTCTATTTGACCGGGAAAGGTTTAGGGTTGTTACAACAGAAGTACAAAGAGAAAAACACATTAGTAACCAACTGCTGACACCCAAAATTGGGTTCTGTAGCTATTAATGAAGAAGTGTATTTGTCTAAAACAAGAGGATTTTATAAATCTAATTTGCTTAATAAATGAGAACAAACTGGGGAAGGGAGGGCAGAAGTTGGAGATTTTCTCCTAAGCAGCAGCAAGATACCCTCCTGCCCACTGTGTTAGGCTGAGTGGCATGTTAGGGTACAATGTATAGATGCTGATGAGAAATGTAAACCCTAAAAGCTGCCTCTCCTCACCCCAAGGGATTGTGAGAGGCAGAAGGAAGACGGAATATGAGATGCCGCATGAGAATAATCTCCTTCCCATCTTACTCTTTATAGATGTCACCTTTAGAAACATTCCAATACATGTGAGGGGAGGGTGCAGTAACACCGAGGCTAATGAGCCACCTGATTTGTTACAGCCCAGGGCACCTTTCAGATCTGGCTTCAGTTTGGCACAATCCAAAATGGCGCAGGAGTAAAGCTGCATATGGATGATCTGAGGCTAGACCCTCTGGTTTCCTATAGTCTGGAACTCTATGCAGGAAACATAAGAATGCTCCTGTGCCCTGAGAATGGACGTCATTCATGAATGACCTGGTGGAGTGGCACAGGGCAGTGACACAGCAACCACCTACAAGTGCAGATTGGATGGAGATGTCTGTCTGAGACCGTGGACTCCAATGGCAGCAGCCATTGCTTCACCAAAAGGATTCGAAAAACAAAACAAAACAAACCAAGATGGGATCTTAGCAGTGAAAGAAAAAAAAAATGACAAGACTGCAGTAAGACCCACCCACGGTCAAGGGCAGACCATAAAGAGGAAGAGCTCAAAGAAACCAAGTGTTATATTAAAAGGACAGAGTTTATCAAAAGGACAGTTAACAAAGATTTCTTTAAAGATTTTAAATTGTAAAATTTTTATTGTATTATTTTTTCCCTTCACCCAGTGGGTAGGGATCATAAGATTAGATCAGATAAAGTAACCAATAAAAATGTACGTTTTTCTTACTCTCAGTATTCTGTGAGTTAATTGTTCGATCACTCTCTTTACAACATTTGAAGAGAAAGCATGGTAGTCACTGTGTTTTAATTGTACCAAAGAGCTATCTAACAAAATATTTTCTTTAGAGATTAAAATAATTTAAGTGTAGATCTCAATATTTCTTTCATGTGGAAAATATTAAAACAGCTATATGAATATGAAACATTAGAATGAGGCTGACTGAATTATTCATGATTTCTCTCAGGTAACTTCAGAGAAAAATCCATCAACTTACTCCACATTCGGATGATCCATGTCTTCCTTTTTTATAAAAATGTCATGTTCATTTGGGCCACCAATGCATTGCACAGGCTGTTTTCCGCAAAGATTCTCTCTTCTGTTCTGTTGTTCTTATTATCATAATTGCTAGTTTCATTATACTGATGCTGCACGGTGCAGTATGAGTCATTTGTTATCACTCATTTAGCATTAGGAAAAAACACTTATGTTATCACTTATGTTCATATCTTTCATGTAAAATTGTCTAGAAATATAATACCAATGTGATAGCATTCTGTGCTAGCCCCTGGTTTATGGTCTCACTAGTCCCAATCTACCGTTCATTGCCTGTTCTGTAATAATGTTGATAGATGGCAATACTTTCTCAGCCGGAATGATGCTAAGCTTCGTCACTAGAGGGCGTGGAAGAGACACTGGAGGAAGAAAGTTGGTTTGGGTTGGGGTTTTTTTGTTTTTTTGCAGTTTTTGGCCGGGGTCCAGTTTGAACCCGCCACCTTCGGTATATGGGACCAGCCGGCGCCCTACTCCCTACTCCCTGAGCCACAGATACCACCCATTTTTTTTCCTTCCTTCCCCTGGCACTGTTGAGCTTATAACAGATCTGGCTCCAGCAGTATGCATGGCTTCAGCACGTGTGCTTCTAACAATACCTGGTGACCAGCTATATTCCAGGGGGTGGGGGAGGGGGGAGCGTATGACCTCATTGAACTTTTTGCCATCCAGTAAGCCATAGATACACCCTCTCCAATGAGGTTGGGATCTCAGTTTTCCAGTTCATGGTTATTCCCTAAGTGCACTATTTCAGCACAGTTGTTTCTCATTGTATTTGCTCTTACTTTATTCTTTAGAAGGGTCTTAGTCATTGCTAGCCAATTCTCCACTCCTTCAATCCAATCCCCTATTGTAACTAATGATTGGTTATATTAAGCTTTTCTTGTTCAAATTACTATGAAGTCTCTGCCCTGGGAATGGTCCCAGGAAGTAGGCCTGCAACAATTGGATTTGGGAGTGTTTTGCTTGTTCCCCTAAGTTTGAAGGAAGTCCTGAGTTTCTCACTAACTAGAAATGGGAAGTTAAGAATCCAGGGCACACAGTGACATCATAATTAACCAAACCATCCCCTGTGGTGAAATGCCAACTGAAGCAAGTGCCTTGAGAGCCCAAGTGGCCACAACCTTTTACCGTATAATGAAGACTACAAGGACTGTGTACGAGATGGGTTTTTCAAAGCATACTAGAGCACTGAAAGAGAATGACAAGCTCTCAGCTCAGTTCACAGCCTGAGGGCCAGAGAAACACCATAAGAACCATAAAGCAATAATCTATTTACTGTAGCCATGAGGCCAATATTGCTGAAATATTAACACAAACTTTAATTTGTGGGTTGATTAACTACAGCAGAAGTTAAATTCATCCCGTCTTGGTAGACTTTTCATGTTAAATTTAAGGCATCAATTCAGGGAAAAATGAGATCTTGACACTTGGAATGGGGCATCTGGTTTAGCCAGATGAAATTGAGGACACTGATTTCCAAGTCACCCAGCAAGCCCCTTGCCATGTCTAAGGAGATTAGCCTTCCTTGCCTACTAAACCAGATGCTGTTCTGGGGTCCTAATCAGTGTGAAATTTTAGCATTTCTGGAACAGGAACTGGCCATTTGCACAATCATGAAGGATAAATTAATACATGGCAAGAGAATTGTAAGATATACTTCTACGTAGCAGTAGAAACATGATGAGGCGGTGTGTGGGTGGGAGTAGACTCAACAGGTGTTAGGTTAAGAATCATAAAATATGCTAGATGGGGCTGACCTCATTGATCTAGGCAACTTACTAGAGATAGCAGATTGGATGTGTTAGCTCATATAGCCGGTAGTGGCTCTAACCAAAAGCTCAGTTGGTTGGCTGGTCAAACTTAAACTCCAAGGTATCTGACATTTATTTATGTTGAGATACCAGAAACCACCTGGCTTGCATCTTGGGCTGGTTGTGTGTGTATGTCTTGAAAATGCACGCCCTAATGAGAGGGTCCCAGTGAGACTCCCTCTCTTCACTAAGGCATTGAGAAATTCATCAGTGAAGAGAGTACGAGCATCTTTGAACTGCATTGTAGACCAGGTACTACAGGGAATTTTGCCACTGACATGGGCTCACTGACTTCCACAAGGACAATAAGATCTAGAGTAACAGAATCCAAGAGTTAACATGTAACCATCAAAGACAAAATGAGCACAACTAACTGCCAGGGACGTACGAGAAATCAGAGCACACTAACCTGGAGTGACTTTCGGTAGTAGCTATTGATCACCGTGTTCCCAGGAATGAAAGAGACAAGTAGCTTACTACAGTCTATTGTCTGATCTGTATAGTAGAAAAAAATTATAGGTTTGTAGCTAAAACTCACATGAATTGACACAGCAAAGATTCACAGCTTCTCACCTATTTCTTAAGTCAATTCACAGACACAGAACCCCTGAACTAAAGAAGAAATTGGGTTCACTAGTGAAAGACCTATACCATGACTACTAGTACATACGGTAAATCTTCTTCCAAGACTGTAAGAACTTTGTATACCTTCTTTTGGCTTGTTACAGGTATGTTTTTATTTTTATGTACTAACCATTTTCTTTTTCTCTTTGTTTCTTTTATGTATACATATGTGGTAGGCAGTTACTTGTACAACAGATTTTTAGCTAACAGAATTGTTAGTGGAACTGTGATGGAATTTGAGGAATATACTGACTGTTGGGGCTGTGTCACTTCATTTTGGGAAAAGGTGAACACATCTTTACTTGTAGAAAGAGCATTTATATTTTGCTAGGTACAAAAAGAGAGTTGTTTCATTATGGGATAAAAGTTCAAGATTGAATTAGAAGTGTGAATATAGAAACTAGCATATCCTGTGCTTTATATCACCACTCAGTTACAAATCTACAATTTATTGCTTTTTCTACAGTGGAGCTGGATCCTGTAAACATTTCTTCTTTGCCAGTTGGAACAATGTTAAGCTGTGTCAGTAGAGGGTGTAAGGGGAAAGTGAAGGAGAAACGGGTTTCTCTTCTAGATTCTGGTGTACTCTTTGAGGCAGGCTCCTGCAGCACAGCTGACTTCGGTGTAAAGTGTGGCTCTGGCCACATGTCCATCTTATTCATGGTCGACCCTAGGAAGCCAGGGAGTGCTTACTCTGGAGTCCCCTAAAATGTCTTCATGACAGAGTGCTGCTGGCATGACACCTACGTATGGATGGCTTCCGCTGGCATCCCCTCCAACACTTTACCACCTCAGCAAATTATGCAGTGCAGACAGTAACAGTGAATTCTGGATCTTAGGATAGCGTAGGACAGTGCTTTTCAACACTTTTTATCTCACAGCACACTTGAACCTGCAAATTACATCGATTTAAAAAAGAGTCCAAGAAATTGTTATATTCTTTACAGCTCTTATTCCTCTTTACGGCTCATTTTCACCTTAAGATTTCTGCCTCAGTTCATCTTCTGGATCCTGATTGATACATTTCTTTAAAAAGTTTTGATACTTTGAGTTGGGGAAAAAGGAAAGTACAAAAAATTAATTTATTCTTAGTGTCCCAGGAAACATATACTTGTTAGTTCCTTATCATTTCCTATACATCTCTTCCTGAAATTATTAATGTGAATTAGATGTAATGAAAAAATTATTTTGAATACTACTTAAAATAAGTAAATGTATCAAAATTTAGGAACACAAAATGAGCATGAAAGATTCAATGTTGTCCTATTTGCTGCTTAAAATATTGAATGTACATATTAAAAGGTTACTGAGATCAAAATATTAGAAAATTCTGTTAAAATTAAGAGCTTTGGATGAGTAATTTTAATAGAAAATTTAAACAAACATGACAAATGTAATATGATTAACATATGACTTTGGTTTTATCTACCAATATTTTTTAAACTTGAGGGGAAATCCCACTTTTCTTTTAATTCAGGATGAAATCTTGGTCTCTAGACGTTGCTTCCTTTGCCTACTTGCTGAAAATTTTGAAAATAAAAAGTTCACTCAACACTTTGAATCACATATACGGCATGGACTGAGAATTCTCCAAGAATCAAAACCTTATTGGCTTCAGTTAAAAGAAACACAGATCAGACCTTCTCCCCTCCCAACTCAATTTTAGGAAGAAGATGGGATTCTCATTACCTCCAAAAGTCTTTCTTATAAAAATCTTCTTATTTCTGTTTTTTGGTCAGTCCTATAAAACTTGTTTAGTTGTACCTTGTCTAGTTTAGGATTATTTTGTCTAGTTTAGTATTATTGGATAAGGAGACCAAGAAAAGTAAAATTATATATTATTTGAGAACTTTATGTTTTGATCTGACATCTAATCTTTCTGTATGTATCTTCTGTTACATCTTGGTACCTTAGTTGAAATGCCCAATTGAATATTATATACCTTTATATACACATACATATTTATTTATTACATTTGCATTTACCATTTTATCCTACAAAATATATTTTATTGATACTATTAATTTATTTGAAGAAATTTCTAATTATCGATATTTTCAGATCAAGGAAGGTTTATGTAATGGGAAAGAAAGTTAGTGAGGACAATTTAAGTGCTTCTTATTTATTTTTCCTTCTGAAAAATAACTTTAATCATTACTTCATCTGTCATTTTATCCATTAGCCAACTTGGAGTGCTCTCAATGACTGCACAAGTAATCATGCTAGGAGTCAATGTTAACATAGGAAATTGGATAATGTTCTATCAAATTATTTCTTTGTAACTCCCTTATATCATTTCTACTTCTAAATTCAAAATAATTTTTATTTTTCTACTTGCTTTTTTTCTATTGTCCCACATAAACTATTTAAAATATTTGACCAAGGTATTTCAATTTCATGTGAGCAACTACAATGCTTATTATTATCACCTTAAAATAAGTCATTTTTATCTAATGCATAAATAAAATATATACATCTATTAAATAAGGAGATTTAAATATGCCATGTTTATTATTTTGTTTTATTTTATTTTTTTCAGTTTTGCTGGGGCCAGGCTTGAACCTGCCACCCCTGGTATATGGGGCCAGTACCCTACTCCTTAGGCTACAGGCACCACCCTATTATTTTATTTTCTATTACAGTGAAGTTCTCATGAAATAAATTTTATTCTCTTCTAGATTCTGGTGTACTCTTTGAGGAAGGATATTCTTTATTCTTCAGATTATAAGTATAAAAACTATTATTTATTCTTATTATTATTTAAGTTCTTATTTATTAACAGTTACTATATAAATCATAAGAAAATAAAGAATATTGCAAAATTCTATTACTTATGAGTATACATATTCTTATCCTAGAAAATAAAGAAAAATCCTGATTATAGAGCTTTAAGAAATTTGACATCAGTATTGTTTTGTAGAAGCCAGACATTAGAAACTTATTAAAATCCAAAGGCACATAAAAATATTAAAGTGTACAATAGACGTCTTTGCTCTCTGATTAAATCCTGGTTGGAGAAGTGTGAAATAAAAGCTCTTCATAATTATTATTATAGCTTTTCACTTTAAATACAAGGTATTATATATTTCAAAGATTTAAATGTAAAGATAAATGAAGACCCAAATAGTATTTTAATTTTAGAGATGTTATTTTTATGTATTTAATCATAATTCACATCTTGTTTCTGTAATTAAAAATGTTAATGCAACTGAAGAAGTGTTTACTATGGTTTAATTAGTTCATCCATTCACTCTTTTATCCATTCACCTGTGAATTTTCAAGAGTTCAATCTATTCTAAGGTCTGGAGATAACAAGACGACCTTCAAATCCTGTTATTAAAAGTACTTATTACATTTTCATGATAAAGTTCTTCACATTAAAACACCCCTCCCCCCCAAAAAAAAAAAAACAATTGGCTCGGTGACTGTACCATAGTGGTTATGACGCCAGCCACATACACAAAGGGTGGGGGTTTGAACCTAACCCCGGGCCAGTTAAACAACAATGACAACCGCAACAAAAAATAGGTGGGGAGTTGTGGTGGGCGCCTGTAGTCCCAACTACTTGGGAGGCTGAAGCAAGAGAATCGCTTAAGCCCAAGAGTTTAAGGTTGCTGTGAGCTGTGATGCTACAGCACTCTACTGAGGGTGACATAGTGAGACTCTGTCTCAAAAAACCAAAATACTAAAATACAATTACAAAAAGTACTAAACTAAATTCCCAACGTGCTTTAAAAAAATGGTCTGACTCTGTTAGGAGCTTCTTAGAGAACAAGTACAGCTCTGGTAGATAACAAAAAAGTAAGAGTGAAAAGAATGTTTCAGAATTTGGTGTATTTAGAATATGCAAATGAAAGCATGAGTGGACTTATATAGGAAATAAAACTTGAAAAATGGACACAGCTATCAAAGGACTGGTATAGTTTGCCAAGAATTTTGAACATCAGCCAACAGGCCAGCATTTCTTTATATAGTATATTTAAAAACATTTCTGTTATTTATTCATCTTAAAGAAAAGTCAAATGTTCATATATGGCTGACAAATCCGCAACACTTATTAGCAGAAAGTATCTGCTCTTTATTGCCAAGAAAATGATGTGTCACAAAAATCCAAAGGCTTAGGTGGTATAAACCATAAGCATGTATATTGTTCCCGAAAGTCAGCTGGGAACTTGGCAGCTCTGCTTGCAGCAATGATAACGCACAAGCTCATATCATGTGTCTTCCTGGGTCGCACCTGTCAACATCTAATGCCCAACGCATGTCACTTAGCTGAGCCCAACATCTATGGGCAGGAAGGTCACAGCTCCTCAACCCTTAAAGTGGAAGGACAAAATAGTCAGACGGCAAGGTGTGTGGAAGGTGGGAGGGGTGAAGCATGGGGCTGAATGATGTGAATCATGTGTAATAAGGAAGTAGAAAATCTCTACAAAAAAATGTTGTGAGATTGTGTCTAAATCACTTACTTTAAGACTAATGACTTTCCTATTCTTTGTAAAAATCCAACATATTTAAAAGAGAAAAAACTGCCATCTAAAACTCTTAGAAAATATAGTCTAGAAAATCAAACTAGACATCGAACTACATATAGATACAAACATAAAAGATATTATGATACATAAAGAGAAAGCTATAAAGAATTTCATAAAAGTTGAATTTGAATAAGATATGTTAAATTTATTTTACCTAATTTTAACAAAAATAAAAGAATTCAAGGTGAAAGGAAGACAATTGATGAACAAATATTTCTTTTCCGCAAATGACATTAAAAGTTCTATTGATGAGTAAATACATCTTAAAAACTACTAAGAGGCTGGAAAGTTTTGTGAGTTTTAAAAATAAATTTTCATCTAATCCATTATAAAAGTGGACAACCTACTGTGAAATACGAGCAAAGCACCAAGTATTCACCTATGTCTTCCTCTCCACCCTTTCCTAATTCTCAAGTCAAATTACTCATTATATAATTTTCATTTTTTCAAGGCTTTCCAGCACTTAGATTATGTTCTATAACTATAGTTCCCATAGTTGCTCAGGTTAGTTCTATATTAGTATGGAATCTAAGCAAATTTTGTATAGGTATAATATATATATATATATATATATATATATATATATACATATATAGAAAGGTACATATACTAAATGTTAATTTAGATAACCTTTTATAAACTAAGACACCCATACAATCACACCCAGATTAAGAACCAGAATATTACTAGCACTCCCCAACTATTTTATTTCATTCTTATTGCAGCAAAAATCCTTGATTTCTAAACTAATAGCAATGTAATGCTTTAGACCAGCAGTTCTCCAACTGTGGGTCGCGATCCACAGGAACTGTATTAAAGGGCCATGGCATTAGGAAGGTTGAGAACCACTGCTAGACTTTTGAAAATGAGTTGAGCAGATTTTAGTGTTGTCCTTTCTATAGCAATGTCTCTGTAAATCTCCAAGGTTCTCCCTATGTTATACCTGAAACCTTCATGGATCAGGAGGTTCTCTTGTAGACAAGACTATAAAATCTTGTCTCAGAGTGTGGACCTCTGGGAGCTTCTCTTACAGTCCCTGTGTCCACACTGGGAGAGTCGCTGTGAGCCCTCTTCTTCCCTGCTGAATCCCAGCATTCTGTCCTGAATGAGCTGTTTGAAATGGGAGTATCTGACTACTATCCCAGTTCCTGTTTCCTGCAGAAGGCAGGAACTAGTTGTGAGCATTTGGATCTTTTGAACATTTCTTAGAAGAAGTATTTTCTTCCTCCAATTCCTGCCTCTTGGGATTAAAACCATTGGTGCTTCATCTGTGATAAACCCGAGAAGACATCTTGTACCACATAAGCTCCTCTTTGTGAGGCGGTCAGAATGTCGGGACATTTCTAGCCTTTCCTCCTGGCTCTACTTCTCATAATACCTAGAACAGGATGCGTGAACTAGAAAAGTAAAGTGACTGCCACTGATATCTGGGGAGTTTTAAACATTAGTCCCACAATTATATGCTGCTCTTCTCATTGACAAGTAAGAATTATGCCCTTCTTCCCTTCCATATGTGGTCTGATTGACAAATAAGATGCAACTTAAGTGACCTAATGTCACTTTCCAGGTTCACACTTTAAGAGGCTAGAAATTTCCATTTACCATTTATTGAGATGTTTCCCCTTGGAGCTAAGCTACATGCTGTAAAGCAGTGTGAGCTTCCCCAAGGAGAGGACCTCTTTGAGAGAAAGTGAAAGTCAGCATCAATTTGCCGCCACATCAGTGAGTCACAAGACTGGAGCTGCTATCTCAGTCAAATGACGCCAGCTGATGCTGCACAAAGCAGAGATGTGCTGTCCTTGCTGAGCCTTATCTAAATTGCAGGTTTATTGACAAACAAAAGGAGGATTGCTATTTTATGTCACTACACTTTGAGGTGGCTTGTTGCACAGAAATAGATAACTGGACCAGATTTTGATATCTGGAAGTACGGTGCTTCAAAATACATACCTAAAATATCTGATATTGGGCTTGAACCTGAATGGTGGGCTAAAGCTCAAAGGGCCTTGAGCAGAATGTTAGTGGGAAAGTAAGAGCCTTAGATGGAAGAGGAGATTATTGTTAGGCTTAAATAAAGGCAAGAAAAATATTACTCAAAGCTGACAGAAATTGAGAGAAAAGTTGTTAATGCTACCATTGGCAGTAATGTACAAGTAGGAAATATTCCTAATGAACTCAAGATCTTGCTAAGGAATTTTCCAAGCCATCTGGCTTCTTCTCACTGAGTGGGTTAAAAATGGGAAATCAGGCTCGGTGCCTATAGCTCAACTGGCTAAGGCACCAGCCACGTACACCTAAGGTGGCGGGTTCGAATCCCCAGCCCAGACCCGCCAAACAACAATGATGGTTGCAACCAAAAAATAGCCGGGCGTTGGCAGGCGCCTGTGGTCCCAGCTACTTGGGAGGCTGAGGCAGGAGACTCGCTTGAGCCCAGGAGTTGGAGGTTGCTGTGAGCTGTAATGCCACGGCACTCTACCCAGGGGGATAGCTTGAGGCTCTGTCTCAAAAAAAAAAGAAAAAAGAAAACAAAAGAGTTTCCTTGACTCTTGGATTAGGTAGAAACGTGGGCTAGTTTAAGCATTTGATCCATGAACTTGGGCCTATATATGAGGTGGTATGGAATTCCTTTTAGAAAAAATGTGTAAATAATCTCTGTTTTTAGTGTGGAGAGAGGTGAGTACAGGATGTATTCCTTAGAGGAAGTCAATATTAAATTCATACTAATTTGGTTAGATGATCAGTCACTATTCCCAGAGAAAAAAACAGCACAATCAATTGGGGGTTTGAGGCAGTGCCCACAGCTCAGTGAGTAGGGTGCCGGCCACATATACCGGGGCTGGAGGTCCGAACCTGGCCCGGGCCTGCTAAACAACAATGACAACTACAACCAAAAAATAGCCAGGTGTTGTGGCAGGTGCCTGAAGTCCCAGCTACTCGGGAAACTGAGGCAATACAATCACTTAAGTCCAGGAGTTTGAGGTGGCCATGAGCTGTGACGCCACAGCACTCTACCTGGGGTGACATAATACGACTCTGTCTCAAAAAAAAGAGAAAAAATTGGGGGTTTGAACAAAATTTAATGAAGGGATTGTTTTAAAAGGTGTGTGTAGAGGTAAGGAAAGAACTAGGGATCAAGAAGGATCTCAAGGCTAATGAAGAGAGAGAGCTGTTACCGTTCCTAGGCCTGAAGAGACAAGGGAATGAGGAGTAGTGAGGTTGTAGTAGAAGTAGGTCCAGATGCTTTTTTTGTGGCCTTAAGTAAAGGGACGATTCTAAGGAGTCCTGGGGGTGTGTAGGGTGTGATAAATACCCTACCCTCTCTCCTCCTCTGCTTTCACTGGTTGAGTCAAACGGGAAGTAAGACAGAAAGGTATCCCTGTGATGAAATATATCCTGGTCAGCCTCTGGACACATGTAAGAGGCTAACAGAAGGAAGGTTTTGGACTTAGAAGGGCAAAACAGTAGAGTCAAAACTAGTTCCAGAGCTATGATTATGTAAGGTGGTAACTTTAGGCAAGGCTAGGTGAAGAGTACCTAGGAACTCTACTGTTTTTACAACTCATCTGTAAGTCTAAAATCATCTGAAAGAGTGTGAGCATCCTTGAGAGGGGATGCATTTCTATATTCTGTAATTAGGTACTCATTCTTGGCTAGTAAGGAACATTTCCTAGCTATTTGGTTATAAAGTATCACCAAAGTGGTATTTAGAAAAACTGGGTGAACAAATGTAAGGAAACGTCAGTGGATTTTAAACCAGGAAACTGTCTACAGAGGCTGATTTAGAAAAGAAAAAATGAAAACTAAGTGATGTTCCTACTCGTGGCTGCACTGACCGCCCTGCTCTTCACTGCTTCCTTCCTTCCTTGATGGTGCCGATAAAGAAGAACAAGTGGTGGGGGGGCTGATGGAGAGGGCCTGAGACTACACCTCAGTAAGAGAGAGGGTGGGATACTTGAATATAGCTATCGTTATTTGCCTTTTTGAAACATTTTTAAAAGAGAGTCAAATCATTAAGTGAATCACATTCATTCATAGCCTTCATTTGCATGACATAGTGACACTCAGTATTTAGGAACACTGCCTAGCATAATTAAAAGCTCACTAAATATTTCTTTCTGAAGAATTATTATTAACATTGAATAAATATTTTTTGAGCAAATACTAAATGCTAGAATACAGTGATATATAAGACCAATGTGATTCCTGATCTCAAGAAGGTTAAATAATGCTGAGAAAAGGCAGATAAAGGCTCCACGCCTATAGCTCAACCGGCTAAGGCGCCAGCCACTTACACCTAAGGTGGCGGGTTCGAATCCCCAGCCCGGACCCACCAAACAACGACGGCTGCAACCAAAAAATAGCCGGGCATTGTGGCAAGTGCCTGTGGTCCCAGCTACTTAGGAGGCGGAGGCAGGAGACTCGCTTGAGCCTAGAAGTTGGAGGCTGCTGTGAGCTGTAATGCCACGGCACTCTACCCAGGGGGACGGCTTGAGGCTCTGTCTCAAAAAAAAAAAAAAAGAAAGAAAAAGAAAAGGCAGATAAAAAGAAAAATTAAAGATGGGGCAGTGCCTGTGGCTCAGTGGGTAGGGCACTGGCCCCATATACCGGGTGGCCAGTTCGAATCCAGCCCTAGCCAGCTAAAACAGCAGCAGCAACTGCAACAAAAAATAGTCGGGCATTGTGGCAGGCACCTGTAGTCCTAGCTACTCAGGAGGCTGAGGCAAGAGAATCACTTAAGCCCAAGAGTTGGAGGTTGCTGTGAGCTGTGATGCTACGGCACTCTACCAAGGGCAACAGAGTGAGACTCTGTCTCAAAAAAAAAAAAAAAGACGAATTAATTACAAATTATGGCAGATGCTTTGAAGGTAACAAAAAGGGTTGCAATGTTGGCAAAAATCATCTATGGAAATTTACTTGATATCTTTGAGAACTATTTCCTTCATTTGTAAATTGTTATTATATATACTAGTGTTGATTCAAATTAAATACAGTTAGATACAATTCAGTTACCTCATTTATTTTTCAAATCAAATAAACCACAAGAAATGGAATATAACAGTTGCTAAAGACTTTTTTTCCTGTACACTCAATCTACAACTTTGTTTCACTTGGTAAAAATAATTATTGGTAAATGATTTCTCTTACTACATTGGTAAGTGATGTTTTTCTCAGTGTGTAGGAAATGCACCAGGCACAGTGGCTCACACCTATAATCCTAGCATTCTGGGAGGCTGAGACAAGTGCATTGCCTGAGCCAGAGTGAGATCTCCATCTCTAAAAATAGCTGTATGTTGTGGCAGGAGCCGGTAGTCCCAGCTACTTGGGCTGAGGCGAGAGAATCACTAGAGCCCAGGAATCTGAGGTTCCTGTGAGCTGTGAGGGCTACAAAGTGAGACTCTGTCTCCAAAAAAAAAAGGAGTGTTCTTAATTCTACTTATAATGCAACATTCTATTACTTTTAGCAACACTGTTGCAAATTTAAGTACTAGAGCAAATACTAAGCTTGACCATTGTTGGGGGAGGGAAGGAGGAGAAAGCCATGTCGTTCTGACAGAGTTCTTCAGAGTCATAAGCAAATAATCCCAGACTTCTGGATATAACAAGCCAGTGAGGAAAAAATTCAGAGTTGGTGGTAAAAGTATCCACAAAGAGGCTCGGCGCCTATGGCTCAAGTGGCTAAGGCGCCAGCCACATACACCTAAGGTGGCGGGTTTGAATCCAGCCCAGGCCTGCCAAACAACAATGACGGCTGCAACCAAAAAATAGCCAGGCGTTGTGGCGTGTGCCTGTGGTTCCAGCTACTTG
>CAUYTI010101902.1:0-22156 GCA_963575145.1 Galago senegalensis | reverse complement strand
AGCAATAACTGAGAAAATGACATGAAGGCTGTGTTGACCAGTTTGATGGAAGTATTTCAGAATGCATGTGAAAACCCCACACTGTACCCCAGAAGAGTATCAATGTACATAGTTAACATTCAATAAAAAAAAAAAAGAGTTTCAAAATGTCACCCTAGTTAGAGTCCTATGGTGTCACAGCTCACAGCAACCTCAACTCTTGGGCTTACCTCAGCCTCCCAAGCAGCTGGGACTATAAGTGCCCACCACACCGCCTGGCTATTTTGTTGTTGTTGTTGTTGTTGTTGTTGTTGCAGTTGTCATTCTTATTTTAGCTGGCCCTGGCAGGTTCAAACCCTCCAGCCTCAGTGTATGTGGCCGTCACCCTACTCACTGAGCTATGGGCGCCGCCCCTGCAATTCTTATTTTACTTTTAAATAGCAAAGAACGATTGATTTTATTAAATCAAAAGTTTAAGAAATTATCTTAACACCAGAGTAAGCAGTGAACAATATATAATTTCATATCTTACCTAGCAGGAAAAAACAATATGCAACAAGTTAGGCTAGTTTTTTTAAGTTACAATTTCAACACGAGTTTGTACAGCATGCATCATAAAACAGCTCAGATGTTTAAGTATACAGCTGACGTGGCAGGGAAATTTCCAGAAGTCAAGAAGACAACCAGCATAAATCCTGTCCACACCCTAACATTTATACTGAGAACCATCATTCTTAATGTAAACCTCTTCACTTGCTCTTCTTACTACAGAACAGGCAACTGACATTCTTGGTAGAACAGTTTTTCACAAAGAATCTAAGTATTTCTCTCTTTAACATGGATATTGCCTGTAAATAGGTAGCAAAGTTGTATTGACTAGCGAGGGTTGGCTAAACTCAATGCCTAAAGTGACTTGGTCTCTCTCCCACGCTACCTTCCCCATATCCTTTCCCAAATTCTAAGAATTAAACTCAATATTTTGAATTTTCTGAGAAAAAACTCATAAAACAATAAATTTTTTCCTTTTTTTTTTTAAGAAAGGCAGTCTCCACTGGGCTGTTAACTCACATCTATAATCCTAGCACTCTGGAAGACCAAGGAGGGAAGATCACTTGAGCTCACAGAGTTTGAGATCAGCCTGAGAAAGGAGGAGAGGAAGGAGAGGTCTTATTATGATGACCAGGCTGTAAGTGCAGTGGCAATTCACAGATCAACCACTGCAAACTATAACCTTGAACTCCTGGGCTCAATCAATCCTCTGCCTCAGCCCCCATAGTAGCTGAGAATACAGGAGGACAACAGTACCTAGTGCTTTTAACATTTTATGCTTCTGTTTCATATCATATAAAGTGGTGCTCAATCCGGACTTTGTATAAGAATCAATTGTAGAACTTCATGAAATGACATATTACTGAGTCTTACTACCCACAAATTCTAATTCTATAGATACTTCAGAACAAACGTTTTAATCCTGATACCATTTTTCTTTAGATGCCAAAACAACCAAAAAAGGAACAATAAAATGTTCCTCTTATTATGCTTTTGTAATGAAACAAAGGACATGTAAACAAATTAACACTATGATTCACTCACAAGTGAAACTCCCAAAGTTTTAACAGACAAAACAGGCTCTGCCCAATAAACAATTATCTCCTACAATAATGTCCTCAACACAATGCCAAGGCCCAATTTAACTTTCTTCTCCAAAAATATTTATTCAGGCACACAATCCAAATACCTTTATTGCCCTTAATCACTTCTTTAACAATCATGCAACAAATATTCATTAAACATCTACTATGGTACATCAGTTTAACCAATATGAATATAGTAATTAACAGAACAAAGTCCCCACCCTCATAAACACTGCATTTTATTGTGGAAAATATATAGTAAATAAATATACAAGTAAATATATGTCAGATGGTGATAAATGATATTAGAGACAGATAAAGCAAGGAAGAAATAAAATAATAAAACAGTTGAGGAAGAAGAGCTCTGCCTCATCAAGGAAGGTCTCTACAACATTTAAAGGATACCTAAGCAAAGTCCTAAAAGAAATAAGAAAAATGAGCCATGCATGTAAGTTAGATAGAAAATTCCGAAAAGACAGTCCTTTGCATATAATTCTTTATATGACCTAGCTTATGTGTAAAAACATAGATGTCTGGGCGGCACCTGTGGCTCAAAGGAGTAGGGCACCGGCCCCACATGCCGAAAGTGGTGGGTTCAAACCCAGCCCCAGCCAAAAACTACCAAAAAAAACCCCAAAAACATCGATGTCTAAAAGCAAAGATGTACTTGAATCAATGCTCTGTCAAACTGTATTGTCATAAGCAGAAATATAAAAGGAGGCTCACAGCCTGTGGCTCAAGTGGCTAAGGCACCAGCCACATACACCTGAGTTGGCGGGTTCAAATCTAGCCCGGGCCTGACAAACAATGACGGCTGCAACCAAAAAATAGCCAGGCATTGTGGCGGGTGCCTATAATCCCAGCTACTTGGGAGGCTGAGGCAGGGGAATCACTTGAGCCCAGGAGTTGAAGATTGCTGTGAGCTATGATGCCACAGGACTCTACCAAGGGCAACACCTTAAGATATATAAAAGGAGGCTCAGTGCCGGTGGCTCAAGTGGCTAAGGCGCCAGTCACATACACCTAAGGTGGCAGGTTCAAATCCAGCCTGGGCCACCAAACAACAATGACGGCTGCAACCAAAAATATAGCCAGGTGTTGTGGCGGGCGCCTGTGCTCCTGGCTACTTGGGAGGCGGAGACAGGAGACTCCCTTGAGCCCAGGAGTTGAAGGTTGCTGTGAGCTGTGATGCCATAGCACTCTACCCAGGGTGACAACTTGAGGCTCTGTCTCAAAAAAAAAAAAAAAAAAAAAAAAAAAGAAATATAAAAGGAAATAAGAACATACACTAAGAAGGGAGATCCCTTAACTGAGGCCTTTTGGACAACAGTTCTCCAGTCCTCCAATCACATAAGACACCATGTCTGTCTCTTTGCAAACTATCTGTAACCAGCACTTCAAAGCACAAGTGGGGATAGCTATTCTATTATCATCAAATAACTAGTCTGCATGACCCCTAATAATGACCAGGAAGTCATTTACCAATTATCAAATTTACAAATTATTTTACTTTCTCCTAAATTTTTACAGACTTTAAAAAAATTATCCTTGGGTACAGAGAGAGGGGAACACTTACACAGTGTTGGTGGGACTACAAACTAATATAACCCTTGTGGAAAGAAGTATAGAGAATCCTCAAAGAGCTAAAAGTAGACCTTCCATTTAATCCCACAATCCCACTACTAGGTATCTACCCAGAAGAAAAAGAAGTCATTTTATCACAAGGACATTTGTCTCAAATGTGTACAACACTCAATTCACAATAGCAAAAATGCAAGAACAACCCAAGTGCCATAAGCCTATGAATAGATTAATAACTGCAATACACGTATACCATGGAATACTATTCAGCC
Source organism: Galago senegalensis (assembly GCA_963575145.1). Classification (NCBI taxonomy): domain Eukaryota; kingdom Metazoa; phylum Chordata; class Mammalia; order Primates; family Galagidae; genus Galago; species Galago senegalensis. The sequence goes on along the minus strand of CAUYTI010101902.1, from coordinate 18,690 downwards.
ATAAAAAAGATAAAAGCTGAGCAGCACCCATGGCTCAGTGAGTAGGGTGCCGGCCCCATATATCGAGCATGGCTGGTTCAAACCCAACCCCAACCAAACTACAACAAAAAAATAGCTGGGCGTTGTGGCGGGCACCTGTAGTCCCACCTACTTGGGAGGCTGAGGCAAGAGAACAGCCTAAACCCTCCTAAACCCAGGAGTAGGAGGTTGCTATGAGCTGATGCCACAGCACTCTACCAGGGGCAATAAAGTGAGACTCTGTCTCAAAAAAAAAAAAAAAAATGAACACTTTGCATCTTCTGGATGTACCTGGATAGTCACCTAAGCATCTCAAGAATGGAAAAGCACTCATCTCAAATCCTCAACAACTACAGGCCCACATGAGAGAAAAAATTAAATTCAAGAAGATGGAGGAGGGCTTGGCAAGTTCTCACCTTTCAGGTGCCAATGTAGGGGTACATGGCACAGTCCCTGGGGAAAAGAATCAAATGCAGCTCTGACTTTACCTTACAAATGCAAATAAATGTAACCTAATCATATGCACCCTCGTATTAATCCAAATTTTAAAAATAACAGTAACAGGCTTGGCACCTATACCTCAATGAGTAGGGCACCTGCCACATACACCAAGGCTGGTGGATTCAAGCTCAATCCAGGCCTGCTAAACAATGACAGCTACAACCAAAAAATAGCTAGGCGTTGTGGTAGGCACCTATAATCCCAGCTAATCAGGAAGGTGAGGCAAGAGAATTGCATAAGCCCAAGAGTTGAGGCTGCTGTGAGCTGTGACGCCACCACACTCTACTGAGGGTGACACACTGAGACTTTGTCTCAAATAAATAAATAAAAGTAACAAATTTTAGAAAATTATAAAAAATTTTGTGACTTTCATAACAAGATAGTATGTTCATATTTGTATTCCATTTTCTGGTATACTTTGAGGCAAAACTTTATTCTGATTTAAACACTTGATTATCAGCTTGGCGCCTGTGGCTCAAGTGGCTAAGGCGCCAGCCACATACACCTAAGGTGGCGGGTTTGAATCCAGCCCGGGCCTACCAAAACAATGATGGCTGCAACCAAAAAATAGCTGGGCATTGTGGCGGGCACCTGTGGTCCCAGCTACTTGGGAGGCTGAGGCAGGAAACTCTCTTGCGCCCAGGAATTGGAGGTTGCTGTGAGCTGTGATGCCCCAGCACTCTACCCAGGGGGAAAGCTTGAGGCTCTCTCTCAAAAAAAAAAAAAAAAAAACACTTGATTATCTATCTACCCTAAACAGAAGGGGACTTGACAGCATGTAAAACTTTATTTCCTTCTTTTTTATTGAGTGCCCTGGCATCACTGCGCACAGCTATCTCAAACTCTTGGGCTTAAGTGATTCTCTTGCCTCAGCCTTCCAAGTAGCTAGGACTACAGGCGCCCACCACAAAACTCAAGTATTTTTTGGTTGCAGTTGTCATAGTTTAGCAGGCCTGGGACAGGCTCAAACCCGCCAGTCTCAGTGTATGTGGCCAGCGCCCTACTCACTGAGCTATAGGCGCAGAGCCTCCAGTTTTTGTTATATTCTAAACAAAGCAGGATAAGCAGAAATATATTAAAACCAATTTCAAAGTCACGGTCCACAGTCAGGTGCAAAACTAGAATTCTGCCACAAAAAAGTTTAATTCAAATAAGCTAACCTTTCCTGTGCACATAAAAACCTACATGTTAACATTTCCTAATCTGCATTCAACAGCAATAGTTAACCTAAGTATCTAGTATAAACAGCACTTCTTTGAAAAGGCAATAAATCACATGAAATAATTTACCTATGTTTGTAGCCACCTCATAATTATTATAACTCCTTGCCCTAACAAAGAACTCCCTTTCCATCTCCTACACCCCTCCCCCAAATAGTTAAACACTAGGCATATGTGATGTAAAAGCCCTGGGAGAAGAAAAAAAGCTTTATTCTGGACTCTAACTACTAGTTGTTGACTTTAATCTCCATCTGTTAGTTTAATAAAAAGTTTTGAGAGGAAAGGACTTGAAAAGTGTACCACGGTGGCCATCTGAATTAAAATTAAAACTAATTAAAAATTCATTTCCTCAGTCTCACTAGCCATACATATTTTAAGTGTACAATAACTAAATGTGGCCAATGGCTACCATCTTAAAGAAGATATAGAAGGGCCGGGCATAGTGGCTCATGCCGATAATCCTAGCATTCTGGGAGGCCGAGGCGGGTGGATCACTTGAGCTCACAAGTTCAAGAGCAGCCTGAGCAAAAAAAAAAAAAATCAAAACCCCATCTCCACTAAAAATAGAAAAAATGAGGCAGGAGGATCGCTTGAGCCCAAGAGTTGGATGTTGCTACGTGCTGTGTTGCCACAACACTCTGCCCAGGGCAAAAAATAAAACAAACAAACAAACAAAAAACAGCCAGGCATTGTGGCAAGCACCTATAGTCCCAGCTACTCAGGAGGTTGAGGCAAGAGAATCTCTTGAGCCCAAGAGTTTGAGTTGCTGTGAGCTTTGACACCATGGCACTCTACCAGGGGCAAGAAAGTAAGACTGTCTAAAAAAAATTTTTTTTCTATCAGAGAAAATTCCATTGTACAATGCTATTCTAAAGCATCTAAGGCAGAGCCTAGCAAATAGGTTTCTCATTTCACCTGGCAAATAGCAGTAAACCACAAATATCACTATGCTATGCTAACTTCTCTTATCACTTTTCTAGGAAAGAAAAGTTTTGTCCTTCATGAGTTCATAACTAACAATATAAATCACTCAGTCTAAAGACCATACTGTATTCATTAATGGTGTAACATATTTTAAGTATTCTCAACTTTTCTTATAACTCACATAAATATCTGAAGAGAAAAAGAGACGGAAGCAGCAGCAACAGCAACCAACCTAGCAACACCTGACTGCCAAGGCATGAGAGATATCCAACTTATCCAACTAGACTAACAGCTTAAAAGATGTGGATTTTATTCCACCCTGGCAATCTCATTTTCCTTTCCTTACCCTAGATTCTAATAAAGTGATATAAAGGTCTGACAACACCCTCAAAGTATTATAAACAAATAGCATCAAGAGCAGGCAAAGCTGGGCAGCATCTATGGCTCAGAGAGTAGGGCACCGGGCCCATATACTGAGGGTGGTGGGTTCAACCTGGCCCCAGCCAAACTGCAACAAAAAAATAGCCAGGCGTTGTAGCAGGCACCTGTAGTCCCAGCTACTTGGGAGGCCGAGGCAAGAGAATCATCTAACCCCAAGGAGTTGGAGGTTGCTGTGAGCTGTGACATCACAACACTCTACCAAGGGTTAGTAAGTGAAACTCTGTCTCAAAAAAAAAAAAAAGAGCAGGCAAAGCCTACAATTTTCTAATGACTTAGTTTTCCAAGCCTGGTACAGTGGTTCATGCCTGTAATCCTAGCACTCTGGGAGGCCAAGGCAGGTGGATTGCCTGAGCTCACAAGTTCAAGACCAGTCTGAGCCAGAGCCAGACCCCGTCTCTAAAAATAGCCGGGCATTGTGGTGGCCCCGTAGTCCCAGCTACTCAGCAGGCTAAGTCAAGAGAATCATTTGAGCCCAAGAGTTTCAGGTTGCTGTGAGCTATAATGCCACAGCATTCTATCAAGGGCAAACAGGTAAGACTGTCTCAAAAAAAAAAAAAGTTTCCAAATAAGTTAAAAGTGTTTGTAATTACAAAAAAAAAAGTTTCCAGTGAACACAATTCTCTTTCAACTCTTACATGATATGTATCACATTAGGCTCGGCACCTATAGCTCAAGTGGCTAAGGCACCAGCCACATACACCAAAGCTGGCAGGTTTGGATCCAGCCTAGGCCTGCCAAACAACAATGCCAACTACAACCAAAAAATAGCCACGCATTGTGGTGGGCATCTGTAGTCCCAGCTACTTCGGAGGCTGAGGCAAGAGAATCGCTTAAGCTCAGGAGTTGGAGGTTGCTGTGAGATGTGATGCCGTAGCACTCTACCCAGGGCAACAGCTTGAGGCTCTGTCTAAAAAAAAAAAAAAAAATATATATATATATATATATATATATATCACATTAAATTCACTCTTCCCTTCATCCAGACAAGTTATAGGCAAGAATATACAAACATTTTGACTAACAGTGTGACAATGCCGTAACAGGGAAAAAGGGATAAATATGCAACAAAACTGAATTTTAGATATAAACTAGGCTAACTCCAGCCAGGCAAACCCACTGCAGAAACTGAAATTTTTGCAAACTGATGAGTAAACCACGTTTGCACTGAAAAATTAAGGTAAAAAAACCTTTCATTATTTTGAAACTGAGGTTTCCAATTTTTAGAAAATACTAACTTCATTTCTTACTTTAGTACAAACACATATGGCACAACTTATAAAGTAAAAACTGAAAGGTGCTAGAATGATTTAACAGTTACCAACCTAACACTTCATAATAAAACCTTAGAATATGTCCAACTTTCCTTTATCAAACAGGGACAAAAAAACTTAAAATCAAAAGAACTAATTTGGGTGGCACCTGTGGCTCAAGGAGAAGGGTGCTAGCCCCATATACCGAAGGTGGTGGGTTCAAACCCAACCCCAGCCAAAGATAAATAAAATAAAAATTAAAAAAAGAACTAATTTATAATCAAAGCTCAAGAAGCATATGTAATTTCAAAAAAATCAACACTACCTATTCTTTTGGCCAATATCTTCTTCATTCCTAACTTAAAGGAACACAAATAAGGGTATTGTATTTCCTTCACTTTTCTTTTTTTTTTTTTGTTCTGTTTTCTTTTTGAGACAGGAGCCTCCAGCTGTCCCCCTGGGTAGAGTGCCATGGCATCTCAGCTCACAGCAACCTCCAACTCCTGGGCTCAAGCAAGTCTCCTGCCTCCGCCTCCCAAGTAGCTGGGACCACAGGCGCCAGCCACAACGCCCGGCTATTTTTTGGTTGCAGCCGTCATTGTTGTTTTGGTGGGCCCGGGCTGGATTCGAACCCGCCACCTTGGGTATACATAGCTGGCGCCTTAGCCACTTGAGCCACAGGCGCTGAGCCTCACTTTTCTTTCAATTAGTGATTCTTCACATTCTTCTTGCATACAATTTATCACAACAAATCCCATAGCACTGGACTGTAGCAATGAACTTAAAAGTTTTGGCCCCACTATCACAACCCATAAAAAAGGAAGATGCTGGCTAAGCTCCCGTAGCTCGGTGGTTAGGGCACAAGCCACATACACCAGAGCTGGTGGGTATAAACCGCTAAAACATGACAGCTACAACAAAAAAATAGCTAGCTGCAATGGAGGCGCCTATGGCTCACTGAGTAGGGCGCTGGCCCCATATACGAAGGTTGTGGGTTAGAACCCAGCCACGGCCAAACTGCAACAACAAAAAAAATAGCTGAGCATTGTGGTGAGCACCTGTAGTCCCAGCTACTCGGGAGGCTGAGGCAAGAGAATCGTCTAAGCCCAAGGAGTTTGAGGTTGCTGTGAGCTATGACACCACAGCACTCTACCCAGGGTGCCAAAGTGAGACTCTTGTCTCTAAAAAAAAAAAAAAAAATAGCTGGGCAGTGGGAGGGGCGCATGTAGTCCTAGCTACTTGGGAGGCTGAGGCAAGAGAATCGCTTAAGCCCAGGAGTTTAAGGTTGCTGTGAGCTGTGACGCCAGAGTACTCTACCAAGGGGCATTACGAGACTCTGTCTCAAAAAAGAAAAAATAAAAAAGGAAGATGCTTAATCAAAAATTGCTATTCTGGCTCAAGCGGCTAAGGCGCCAGCCACATACACCTAAGGTGGCGGGTTCGAATCCCCAGCCCGGGCCCGCCAAACAATGATGGCTGTAACCAAAGAATGGCCAGGCGTTGTGGCAGGTGCCTGTAGTCCCAGCTACTTGGGAGGCTGAGGCAGGAGATTCGCTTGAGCCCAGGAGTTGGAGGTTGCTGTGAGCGTGATGCCATGGCACTCTATCCAGGGGGACAGCTTGAGGCTCCGGCTCAAAAAAAAAAAATTGCTATTCTATGACTGGTTAAATGTGGTATACCCATGTCATGGAATACTACACAGGAATAAAAAGGAATAAACTATTAGCTGGGTGGTGCTGGATGCCTGTAGTCCCTGCTACTCAAGGAGGATTGTTCTAGCCCAGGAATTCAAGGCTGCAGTACATTATGTTCATGCATGTGAATAGCCACTTCGCTCCAGACTGAGCAACACAGTGAGACTGCATCATCTCTAATAAAGGAATAAAAGGAAAAAGAAACTATTGATTGATACAAGCAACAACTTGCATGAATCTCAAGGGAATTCTGCTGCTACATAAAAAAAGGTGAATCTGAAAAAGTTAAATACTGTACGATTCTTTTTAATAAACATTTTGGATTGACAAAATTACACAAATAGAGAAAAGATTAGGAATGGTTCCTGGAAAATGAAGGGAGAGAGGACAGGAGAAGTAGGTAAATGTGGTTCTAAGAGCAACAGAGAGATTGTTTGTTCTGATGGAACTATTCTGTATCTTAACTGTAGTGGTGGAGCCTACACATGAAAACACTGCATACAACTAAATACAGTTGGCTCTCATTTTTCTTGAGCTCTACATCCAGGATGGAAAATATTTGAGAAATATAAAAATAAAATATAACAACATTAACAACAATACAAATTTTAAAATACAGTATAACAACTATTTACATAGCATTTACATTGTATAAAGTATAAGTAATCTAGAAATGATTTAAAGTATGCAGGAGAGCTGGCTGTGATGGCTTACGCCCAGAACTTTGGGAATCTGAGGTGGGAGGATCACTTGAGTCCAGGAATTCAAGGCTGCATGCAGTAAGCTGTGACTATGCCACTGAGCTCCAGCTTGGGTAACAGAGTGAGACTGTGTCTCTAAAAAGAAAAAACAGGCTAGGGGCCTGTAGCTCAAGCAGCTAAGGCGCCAGACACATACACCAGAGCTGGCGGGTTCGAATCCAGCCCAGGCCTGCCAAACAATGACAACTACAACCAAAAAATAGCCAGGCGTTGTGGCAGGCACCTGTAGTCCCAGCTACTTGGGAGGCTGAGGCAAGAGAATCCCTTAAGCCCAAGAGTTGGAGGTTGCTATGAGCTGTGACACCACAGTACTCTACCCAGGGCAAGAGCTTGAGGCTGTCTCAAAAAAAAAAAAGAGAGAAAGAAAGAAAAAAAAACCACAAAACCAAAAATGTTAGTATAGAGAAGGATGTGTGTACCACACTATTTTATATAGGTGACTTGAGCATCCTGGATTTTGGAATCCCTGGGCATCCTCAAACCAGTTCTTGACCGGCTGAGGCGCCAGCCACATGCACCTAGGGTGGCAGGTTCGAATCCCCAGCCCAGACCCGCCAGACGGCAATGATGGCTGCAACCAAAAAATGGCCGGGCGTTGTGGCGGGCGCCTGTGGTCCCAGCTACTTGGGAGGCTGAGGCAGGAGACTCGCTTGAGCCCAGGAGTTGGAGGTTGCTGTGAGCCTGTGATGCCATGGCACTCTACCCAGGGGGACAGCTTGAGGCTCTGTCTCAAAAAAAAAAAAAAAAAAGAAAGAAAGAAAGAAAGAAAGAAAAGTTCCAAGCACAGTAAGTATATTCTTTTTTTGATCAACATAGTTTAAGTGTGCTGTGAAAGTTTAACTCTACAGTCAAGGGTGCCGGAAGATGAAAAAGTTGAAAAACACTGCTTGAAATAGTTCTGCATGTTGGAATCAGCATAAAAAGTGGCTGATATGTCCTGTGCTGGCCTGGATTCTCCATGAGGATGGGGCTTTGCCAGCTGTGTCTACTGCTATACCCCCGATGCCCAGCACTGTGCTGGCACATGACAGGGCACAAAATAACTTTACTGCATGTAAAATGAGCCTGGACTCAGACCTTCCCGCAGGGTTGTCTCCCTACCCTCCCTGACCGACCTCTGATGCCATGGGCTCCCAGCTGCATCTTTTCTGTTCTTTGACCTTGTTCTGTCTGATCAGATTGGGGACCTGGTTTCAGACCCTACCTCTGAGAAGGATGCTGCTTTGCAAAACTGTCCCCGGGACCCAAGAGGGCCACCCTGGCACTGGGCTTTGTGCAGGGGTCTCAGTGGTGCCTGTGGCATCACCCAGCCCTTACTCCCAGGTGGAGGAGTGGATGGTTAGGGATCCCAGGGATGGGCCAGCGCTCAGAGATGAGAAAAGCCCCCATGGAGAGACTCCCAAGGCCAGTGTATCCTGAGTCTTCATGGGCTGGCCAGACATCCTCGGGACAGGGTTAATGGTGGGCTGGTTCTACTTTAGTCAGCCCCATGGCCTGCACAGCTGGGGAGTGACCCCCGTCAGGACTCCAGGTGGCTCTAACCCTGGGCTGGGCACTCAACACCTCCCTTCCTGTGCTGCACAAATGCCCAACATGGCAGCAGGGACCTTTCCCAGGTGGAAAGTCCTGCCCAGTGCCAGGAACCAGCACTTCTCAGCCCAGGTCTTGGGGTGTGGGTGTGGAAGGAGTGATACTAAGGGATGACCTTCTTCAGGGCCCCATGGGGGAGCTGTCACCTGTTTGTGTACACGGCAATGGAAGGGGTGGCAAGCGTGGCTGGCAGGCCTCCAGGCAGCTTCCCCAGCAGAAGGGCAGCCTGCACACACTCCACAGCTCTGAGCAGCCGGGGCACGGTGGCAGTCTGGGAAAGGAGGCAGGAGAGTGCCACTGTGGACCCATCTGCTACATCACCTTTGCTTACTGCCACCAGCTAACTGAGACTTTCAGCAGGGACCGGCAGAGGCCAGGGGGAGGTGGTGGGTGGAGGGAGAAAGACAGCCCCGCCAGCTGGGAGAGTGTGTGATTGTGGCTTGAGGCTCTGTGTGAGCGTGTCTGAGTGCTTCTCAGGGTGAGTTTGCACATGAGTGTGTGTGTGTCTAAGTGTCTGAGGGTATCTGAGCGTGCCGGAGCATGTAAGTGTGTGCGTGCAGACACCCTCGTGTGCCAACTGTCTTTCAGCTCTTCCTGGCTAGTGCAAGGGTCGCACACAATTAAGAATGTGGCGTGGCAGGAGTAGGTTCTGCTGCTCCCTCCAGGAGGCTGTGTTCCCACCAGGGCACTGGGGCTGCCCTGTTCCCACTCTGGGCAGCAGCCTCTCTTCTGAGATCTTGGAGAAATGAACCAAGAGTTTACTCAGACTTGGGTGTGGGGGTCCTGCCAGCTTACCTGGATGAGGCTGAGTGCCTTGAGTTACAGAAGAGGAAAGGAGGCTTAGGGAAGCTCTGTAACTTGCCCAAACCACAGCCTCCTGAGTGACAGGAGCAGGATTTGAACTCAGGCTGCCTTGTTCCAGAGCCTCGCTCTGCCCACCACACACTGCCTCCCGCAAGCTTAGCCTCTGAAATTTTTCTCCCAGCTCCCTGGGTGAAATTTTTTTTTTTTTTTTTAGACAGAGCCTCAAGCTATCCCCCTGGGTAGAGGGCCATGGCATCACAGCTCACAGCAACCTCCAACTCCTGGGCTCAAGCGAGTCTCCTGCCTCAGCCTCCCAAGTAGCTGGGACCACAGGTGCCTGCCACAACGCCCGGCTATTTTTTTTTTGGTTGTAGCCCTCATTGTTGTTTTGGCGGGCCCGAGCTGGATTCGAACCCGCCACCTTAGGTGTATGTGTCTGGCGCCTTAGCCACTTGAGCCACAGGCGCTGAGCCTTTGGGAGAAATTTTAACCTGCGGCCTCAGTTTCTTCATCTGTGAGACAGTGAGGAAGCTCCACCCAGAAGGGCTAGTGTGAGCAGTGGGTGTGAGGTCTGCGTGTAGCCGGGACACCCACCTGGATGCCTTTGGCCTCTGCAAGCTCCTCTGGACTGTTGCTCAGGGAAGCTTCCAGCACGTTGCCCACAGCCTGAAACAGGTCCCTGGTGGCTGCTTGGCGCCTCTGGTCCTCAGGATGGGCCTTGGCACTCACTGTCAACAGGGCCTCACCAACATGCTGCACAGCCCGGCTGGCCTCCCACTGGATCCACCCAAAAAAGGAAAAGCAGTGTGAGCCCCTGCTTGGGATGGTCCCTCCCTGGTGCCATTCAAGGGACAAGGGCTGCAGTGGAGGGGAGCCTGGAGGGGCACAAGCCAGGGGAGAGCTGGGCTGGAGCTGGCACACAGCTGCCTGTGTCCCTGACCCTGGGCCAGGTCCTCCCTCCTTGTAGTGCTCTGAGTTTCTTCAGCAGAGTATCTTCATCAGACTCTGAGTCCTCCCCAGAGCATCCTATACACAGCACACAGTGGGCCTCAGTGAGGGAACACTGGATGATGGGTGAATGGACTGAGGATGGATGGATGGATGGATGGATGGATGGATGGATGGATGTGTGAAGGACAGAAAGATGGACAGATGGGTAGATGGATGAAGGAGGGATAAATGGGAGGATGGATAGGTGGGCAGACAGGTGGGTGAATAAGTGGGTGGATGGATGAGGATGGATGAGGATGGAAAGGAGGCTGGATAGATGTACGAAAGATTGATGGTGGGTAAGGAAGAAGGAGGATGACAGGAGGGATGATAGGACAGTGGACAGATGGATGAAAGATCGATAAGTGGGTAGGGATGAAGGAAGAATAGGAAGGATACTGGATAGGTGAAGGATGGATAGGCAGTTGGATGGATGAAGGGTGGATAGGAGGGTGGACGGATGGACACAGTACTTTTTCCAATTGTGTAACTACATATGTATTTGTGAAATTATTTATCTAATGTCTGCTGTCTCAGCTGCCTGAAAGTGCTGCAAGGGCACAGGTTGTATCTGTGTAATTTGCTGAATTGTCAACAAGTGGCACAGTCAGAACCTGGCCCATACTGGAATTCAGGAACCCCTCATTGGATGAATGAATAAATGAATGTGTGAATAAGTGAATAGGAGGACGGGGGTGGGTGCAGATGGGTGTGTGTACACGCAGGGTGTACTCACATAACAGACAGATGAGCAAATGGGAGAATGAGTGTGACATCAGCAGCACCATGGCCCCGAGACAGAAACCAGCTTCGGGTGGAGGAGCTGAGGGGATGACCTCCTGCCACAGCAGGTGGAGGACAGCTCTCCCCTCTCGCTGATTTTATAGTTCCTTTTTAACCCTTGGCTGATGTAACCCTGCAAATGGGGTTTTAATTTAAGCTGTCCAATAAGATGATCCCAAGGCAAGGATTTGAGAGCAAGTCATTTGTTTAGGGGTGATCAGGGAAACATTGGTGAGGAAAAGAAAGAGAAGAGTAGAAGCCAGTACAGGGGTGTGCCCACACCTGTGTCCTGGGGCTCAGTCCTGCTCAGAATTACCCATCAGGAGGGTGCAGGAGCACTGCATAAATTCCCTGCTCTGTGGGTAGGGAGGGTGGGCCCTGGGGGTCAGAGAAGTCCCCCAGGCAAGGAAAGGCAGAGGGGCTATGTGTGCTAAGTTGGGGGATATGGGTGCCCAGCAGGAATGTCAGGACATGCACTTGGCACCCAAAGATTAATGAGATTCAGTTACCCCCTCAAGTTGCTGGGCAGCTGGTGAGAAGAGCAAGTATGGACATTCAGGCCGTCACTCTCAGCAGAAGGCACCTTGCTGTTCACTACCCATGCAGGACCATGGATAGACAGTGGTGGAGTGCTTGGTGGCCTCAGGAGAGCCCCATAACTGAGGGACCCCTTTGATCTACACCCAGCTGGGCTGTCCTCCATAACCATGGAAGAGTGTATCTTGTTCCTGGTGGGCTCATGGGGGTAGGGGAACCACTTACCTGGGCCAAGGGGGTGAGCTCCTCACTGTGGCAGGTCACCTCTCTCAGTGCCTCTGCCAGTCCCTGTACCTGCTGTACGTCCTCCAGGCTGGCAGTGACCACAGACAGCAACCCCAGCACGCGCTCTCTGACCTTGCACAGGGCGAGATAGGCAGGGAGAGGAAATGTAATCCCAGTGGCTCCATGAAGTTGTTTTGGAAAGATGTGGAGTCAGAGGAGTGACCAGGGTCATCTGGGGTTTTCGGAAGCCCTGAGGCCTTGGTTTGCCTCAGGGGAGGTGTGGTGGCAGGATAACAGCCTTCCAAAGATGCCCACATTCTAATCCCCACAACCTGGGAATGCGTAACCTCGAGTGGCAAAAGATACCTCATCAAAATCACTTAGGAGATGGGATTAAGTTAGGGATCCTGAGACAGGGAGAGCATCCTGGATTAAAAGGTGGAACCAAAATAATCAAGGGCTTCTTCAAGGGCTTTGCAGGAGGAGGCAGGAGGATCAGGGTCAGAGAAACAGATATGAGGATGGAGGGAGAGGCAGGAGGAGAGAGAGAGAGAGAAGATGAGGAGGGAGAGGAGACAGCAGGGGAGAGAAGGGGAAGAGAGGGTTTGAAGATGCTATGAGCCCTCGCTTTTAGTTTTTAGAAGCTGTAAAAAGCAAGGAATAGTTCAGAGGTTTGCAGCCCTGCCCACACCTCGACTCTGGCCTGTGAGACCCATTTCAACCTTCTGACCTCCAGAACTGAAGGAGAATAAATCTGTGTTGTTTTAAGCCACTAAACTTGTAATCACCTGTTACAGCAGCTGTGGGAAACCCATACATGATGTCTCGGGCTTTCTCCAAATCTTCAGACCACAGCTGTACAAGTCAGCACTATTTAAAAATAAGTTGTGTTTCAAGTTGGCACTTGTGATCCAAATGGCCCAGTGTGGGTAGGAGGCCTCTCTGGAGTCTTGGGGACCCTGTGTGCCTTCACAGGGGAGGGGGACAAGGAGACTTGGACTGGCCAGAAAGCAATAGTGAGGTGGCCAGGGGCTGGCTTTGGCCCTGTCAGAAAAACCCTAACAATGTCATTTCATCACTGCCCAATAGATCTTTAATTGTACCTTTATGTAATTTTAAGCAACTTTAACCTAGATTTCAGTAGCTAGATGTGGCTCGTCGCAACCACTGTCACAACCCCACTGTGCTGCACCTCACTCTGTCCACCAGGCTTTCAAGGCAGCTGCAGGGTCTGAGCGAGTTGCCGGCAGCTCTGGGTGTGAGCAGGTTGCCATGCAGGCTGTGGCAAGAATGGCCTGTGTGTTAGGAGACTCTTCCCAGAATTTTCCAGAAGGGAAACTCAGATCATGTGTAATCTCCTGGTTGCTTCTGCATATTCTCCTCCATCTTTTGTATCCTGCCCTGTGTTCCCTGGGGCTATGGCACCCTCTCCTGACCCAGCCGAAGGGCCAGCAGGAGATGAGAGGGCAGGACAAGGGTGCCTGTCTAGATTACTCTAACTTTGGCCATGTCAGAAAAACCCTAAGAATGTCAGATGTCCCCCCACGCCACCCAGGTCGCAGGGCTGGCTGCCTCATTTTCTGAAAGCCACAGCCCCTGCTAGGGAGCCCCATCCACGGGCAGCTGCTGCCTCTGGATTCTGGTCATCAGGGAGCCCCTGGGATCCTGTGTGCTCTCTCTTCCCTAAACTCTGCCCATGCTTGTCTCAACAGAGCTCTTGTTACAATCTCCTCGGTCGCACAGTTAGACATCTGTCTCCTGCCAGGCCCCTGACAGCTCACAGGGAGACCTTGTGTTTGGTTGTGTGGTCTCTGGGCTTGGGGACCCCAGGATGTCCATGGGGAAGTTTGCCACGGGTGCCACTCAGAAAGAATACAGCCAAGAACAAGAGCCAGGCACGTGTGCACGTGTGTGCATGTAAGCCCCTGCGTGTGTGTGTGTGTGTGTGTGTGTGTGTGAGGGGGGGGTGCTAATTTGACCTCACCATTGACTTTGTAGAGTTGTTGTGGGGATTACACATCCTTGAAGCCCTAATTCAGAGTCTGGCAGTTCATAGCAGGTGCTTGATGCGTGTTAACTGCTTTCTGTAAGCAAATAACTCTGACAACCGCTGCTTCTTATATTAAGTACTTACCTGTGTCCCACGCCATGTGAGGGGACTTCCCTGCAAACCCTCCAGGGCCCAGAAGTCTTTCTTTTGTCCTCTGGGCCTGGCAGGGGTATGTGTGTGTGCACACTGAGCATGGATGTAATCCCACATTCTGCAATAATTGTTCAGACTCGTAGATTGTAGCATACGAAATAGCCATGTTGTGACTTAAAACTGTTTAAATGTGGGCAATTTTTTATAGTTTGACCCTTAGCGGCTGGGATTATAATGCATATTTAACTCTCCCCACCATTTTGTGAGGAAAACAGTATTCTTTTCCCTCTTTTCCAGAGGGGGAATCTGAGGCTGAGAGAGAGGTTCAGTCCCTGGCTGGTGACAATGCAGGTGGCAGTAAGTGACAAAGCTGGGACAACATCTAAACACCACCTGTAAAGCATTACCTATGTGACTGAGGCCAAGTCACTCTTCCCCTCTGGGCCTTGGTTCTGTTGTCCTTGTATAAAGGGTATTTAGCACTAAATATGGGACAATGTTCTCCACCTTCCCTCTGGTCCCAGAAGCCTATGACTCCCTGAAGGCAAGTCAGGAAATCAGGCTGTCTATGAAGAAGTCATTTACATCCTTCTACATCACACACAAGGACCAGAGAGCGAGGTGATGTCAACCACTTGGGGGATGCCACAGGCCTCTGATCCCTGAATCCGACCCCCAAACCCAAGTGGCTGCACACAGATCTGGGGCCCCAGTGGAAGGATATGAAAGGAACCCCTGCGAGCACCTTCTGTCTGGTGTCCATTCTCATCTGCTGGCCAGAGCCCTGGCTCTGGTGCTCCTGGTTCAGCACAGAGGACACAGACTTGGCCAGCTGGAGGAGCCTCTCTGGGCCACGCTCGCCTTGCAGAGTGGTGCTGATTTTCTCTGACACGGCAGCTTGGAATGCCCCGTCCTCAAGATGCGTGTCTCCAAGTCTCACCTGCTGGGAAACCAGGAATGTGCTCAGCGGTCCTCGTTCAAGAACTTGAGGTCTGAGGTCACAGGTTTTCATGTAGGGAAGCCAAGGGGGCCTGGACGCCTCCAGCCTGGTGTGGAGGCTCTCTGGGACTTCGTGAGGCTGGAGGGCAGCTGGACCCACTTGTACAGGCACCACAGCCAAGCCTTGGTCAACTCAAGCCTCGGGCAAGTCATTGCTGCCCCGATTGCTGCCTGCTCATCTTGTTCTCAATCCCTTCCACCTCCACCTGGCTTCTGACCCTTTTAATCTTCTTGGGATTTTATCTAAGCTTCATTTTTGCGTCCTTGCTGGCTGCTCTTGGCACCTCCTTCCTCTGAGCTCTCTGAATGCACTGGCCTGACTTGTGCCAGCATCCTTCTGGCTATCCCTGCCCCCGGCTCTCAAGATCCTACCCCTGTCCTGGCCACTAAGTCATACAGTCTGCACAGGTAAAGACTAGGTAGTCCTGTTGTATCCCCAGGACTTGGCACAAAGTAGAAGCTCTGTGCACGTTTGTTGAATGAATGAATCAGTGGCTCATCCCGCTATGCCTTTGGCTACCCTCCATCTGGCCACCCTTCCAGTGAGGTTCAGACTGGTCAGGAAGTGTTCTCAGTAAACAAGCAGTGGCCTCACCACCACCTACCTTAACTGTTGCATGGGTCTGCTGTCTGTCCCCGGCGTGATTGGTGACAGAAATGACCACCGTCAGGACAAAGTCACTGTTTTCTTTTCCAAGTGGCAGATAAACGGCTGGGAGGACAGATTCGGGGCCACAGTGTAGGCAGGAACCTATCAAAATAAAATTGACTATTTGCAGGGGGCATGTCCAAGCCCCAGGAACACAGAAACTCAGGCAGAGCCTGGTTCCCAGGACACAAAAGTCACAGCTCTTGACAGCAGGGCAGGTACTTGGAGTTCCATGCTTTCAGGGAGTGAGGCCGCCACGTACACTGGTTCACTGTCCCCTCTAAGTAAGTGCAGGTCACTGTAACTTTGCAATAATTTTACTAACATCTGTGAGAAACTGCAGGGGAAAAAATAAACCCATTGACTATTTTAAAAATTGAAGGCAGTAGACCAAATGATAAGAAGAAAGGGGAAGAGGAGGGGATGAGGGAGCTCGTTACGCAGGCACGCTCCCTCCAAGGTCATTTCCTTCACAAAGCCCTTCCCTGATTGCTGTCTCTGAAACAGTCCTACACCACGTATGTCTTGGTTTACCCGTTGTTCGGCCATGCCACCAGGTCGTGAAGACCACAAGGTCAGGGACTGTCACAATTTTGCTCCCTACTGTTTATCTCAGGCACTAAGAACAGAGCCTGGCGTTCAATACATGTTTGTTGTAAAAATGAATGAATGAATGTCCTTTGTATGCTTAGATAGTAATGACTCATCCGTGGGCTCCCTAGTCCTTGTACAGTGGGCAGTCATGACACCATTGACTTGCCACTGAAATTCACGTCTCCTTGGCCACACTCTCCTGCCTTCTTGCTAACCCGCACGAGGCAGGTGGAGGCACTGAAGTGGCACAACCAGTTGCCATTAGAACAGCAGTTCTGGCCTCTTCCCTTGGTGAGATTCAGGGCCTAAAACAAAACCTACTGACCTTGCTTGTAGTTTCTCCTTGCAGGCTCAGCCCCAGTCCTCTTAATGGCCCTGCATTTCCACTTTTCTTTTCTTTTCTTTTTTTTTTTTTTTTTGAGACAGAGCCTCAAGCTGTCCCCCTGGGTAGAGTGCCGTGGCATCACAGCTCACAGCAACCTCCAACTCCTGGGCTCCAGCAAGTCTCTTGCCTCCGCCTCCCAAGTAGCTGGGACCACAGGCGCCCGCCACAACACCCGGCTATTTTTTTTGGTTGCAGCCATCATTGTTGTTTGGCAGGTCCGGGCTGGGGATTCGAACCCGCCACCTTAGGTGTACGTGGCTGGCGCCTTAGCCAGTTGAGCTATAGGCACTGAGCCCATTTCCACTTTTCATGGCACCCCATGAAACATATACTTCCTCACATCTCTGAGCAGCTTAGGTCCATCTCTCCCTAAACACGGCATAGAGCTTACATCATTGGGACATTTGATGCTGGATATTGGGTGCATCCTAGCGACACTCCTGGTGCCCATGTTTGGAGGAAAGTTACAATTTGATTAGGACATTTGGAAGCCCATGTGAGGGCCACATAATGCCAGAACCAACTGGGAGGAGATGAGGAATCAGATGAAACCTCCAGGCACCAATCGCCACCAGACTGGGTGAACAAACACAACTGGGGCTGCTCTCCCTGCCTGTCTGGCCAACGCCCTGCTGCTGCCTGGGGGGTGGGTTGTTAGCATGATGGGAAGGGAGGCTGTGCAGGGTCTTAGCAATGCGGGGAGGGAGGCCATGTTCAGCGCCTGCATAAACCTTTGCAAAAATGTTCTCCTTCCAGCTCTGCCATGTTGCTCATTCCTTGAAGCAGGATCCCAACCCATCTCTGTCCTCCTGAATAGTTCCGGACTGCCAAGGGGTCATAGTTACTCTGAGTGTGGTGCTGGGGATGGTGTGCTGTTGGGGGCCCCAAATGGTCTTACTGGTGCGTATCCTCACTCACTTCTCCCTTTCAGTGTCCCCCCTGCTAGGACAGAGATCATTTTGGCTTCCAGTTGTGGAAGAGCTACTGATGAGACCTACTTCTCATGTCTCTGTGGGGTGCTGGGTGGGTCAGTGCCTTGGGGGTGGGGGCCAAGGATTGGGGGTACCACCCTTCTGCCAACCTCTTGTGGGCATAGGAGCAAGGGGGGTCCCTGATCTGGGAGAGGGTGAGCCCAAGTGCTAAGGGGACAGCGGAGCCCTTGGGCAGTACCTGATTCCAGGCAGAAGCAGTACTGGAGGGGGCCTGGGGACGCAGAGGCATTGCAGATGATGGAGAAGCAGGTCAGAACCGTGCCCTCCTCTGGGGCAATGGTGCAGGCAGGCATCTCGGGGGGAGGCAGGGTGCTGAGCACATAGGTATCCTCCCCGTAGGCATCTCTGGTCAGTGCTGGAGGTAAAGACAGATGGGGCTTAGGGGTATATGTGGGCTCTGCAAACACAATCAGGATTTAGGATCCCCCAAGCAGATAGTTAAACATGCAGATTCCTGGGCCCCTCTCCAGAACTGGAGCCTGAGACCTCTCTGGAGATGCCCAGAAATTTACACATCTAACAACTCTCTCTGACACAAGGGACCCGAGGGTCCTGCTTTGAGACATTGGGTAGAAATATGGGAAGACAGAGAGAACTGAGCTTGAATTTCAGTCCTGTGATTTATTAACCAAGCGACCTTAGACTTTGATTTTTAGTTTTTAAAAAATATTTTATTTTTAATGGGTACATGACAGTTGCATTATCTTTATGGGGTATTTTTTTCTTTCTTTTTGAGTCCAGGGTCTTGTTCTGTCACTCAGGCTAAAGTGCAGTGGCACCATCATAGCTCACAGCAACCTCAAACTTCTGAGCTCCAGTGATCCTCCTGCCTCAGCCTCCCAAGTAGCTGGGACTACAGGCTTGTGCCACCCCGCCTGGCTACTTTTTATAATTTTTTTTTTTAAGAGATGAGGTCTTGCTGTGTTGCCCAGGCTGGCCTCAACCTCCTGTCCTCAAATGATCCTCCTGCCTCAGCCTCCCAAAATGCTGAGATTATAGGTGTGAGCCACCAGGCCTGGCTAGGCTTGTTTTTTTTGGTTTTTTTTGTTTTTTTTTTTGAGACAGAGCCTCAAGCTGTCCCCCTGGGTAGAGTGCCATGGCATTACAGCTCACAGCAACCTCCAACTCCTGGGCTCAAGTGAGTCTCTTGCCTCCACCTCCCAAGTAGCTGGGACCACAGGCGCCCGCCA
>CAUYTI010101899.1:0-26935 GCA_963575145.1 Galago senegalensis | reverse complement strand
TGCCAGCCCCAGTGTATGCAGCCAGCACCCTACCCACTGAGCGACAGGCACCGAGCCTTCTGCTCTAGTCTTTAATACTTTTATCTTTCTATAGATTGTGTTTAATGTGTTCTTCTAGTTTCTTTTTTTTTTTTTTTTTTTTAGACAGAGCCTCAAGCTTTACCCCTGGGTAGAGTGCCGTGGCATTACAGCTCACAGCAACCTCCAACTCCTGGGCTCAAGTGAGTCTCTTGCCTCCACCTCCCAAGTAGCTGGGACCACAGGCGCCCGCCACAACACCCGGCTATTTTTTGGTTGCAGCCGTCATTGTTGTTTGGCGGGCCCAGGCTGGGGATTCGAACCGCCACCTTAGGTGTACGTGGCTGGCGCCTTAGCCGGTTGAGCTATAGGCGCCGAGCCATTCTTCTAGTTTCTTGAGACATCAAGTTAGGTTGTTGATTTGAAACTTTTCTTCTGTTTTAATGAGAACATTTATAAACACAAACTTCCCCGTTTTTCTGTATCCCTTAAGTTTTGGTTTTGTTTGCAATTTCATTTGTTTCAGGTACTTTCTCTTTTTCCTTGTAACTTTGTCTTCAATTCACTGCTTATTTAAGGATGCGTTTTTAAATTTTCACATATTTGTGGATTTTCTAGTTTTTCTTGTACTATTGGTTTCTAATTTTATTCCATTGTGATTAGAAAAGATATTTTATATGATTTCAATCTTCTTAAATCTCTTGAGGCATGTTTTGTGGCCTAACAACTTGTTAACAACTAGTCTGGTGATTGCTTCATTTGCTCCTAAGAAGACTATATCCTAGTGCTGTTGAGTCGAGTGTTCTATGTGTATCTTGTATTCCCAGTTGGCCTGTGGTGTTGTTGAAGTTCCATATTTTCTTATCAATCTTCTCTCTACTTGCTCTATCCATTGTTAACAGTGGGTTGTTGAGATGTCCAATTATTACCATGTTCTGTCTATTACTGTCTTCAATTCCATCAAACTTGCTTCCTATATTTTGGGTCTCTGTGGTTTAATACAGAATCATTTATAATTATTATATCTTTTTGCTGAGTTGACCCTTTATCAATATCTAATATGCGAATTCATCTTTTGTAACTGGTTTTGATTTAAAGCCTATTTCATCTAATAGCCATCCATGCTTACTTTGGTTACCATTTATGTGAAATATCTTATTTTAACATCCTTTCACTTTCAGCCTGTTTCTGTTAAGTGAGTCTCCTCTACAATATATATAGCCAGATTCTGTTTTCTCATGCATTCAGCCAATCTATGGTTTTGAGTGGGGAGTTTAATCCACCTACATTTAAGATAATTACTTACAGGGAAGGACTCACTATTGACATTTTGTTGTTTTCTATATGACTTCTAGCTGTTTTGCTCCTACTTTCCTCTTTTACTGCCTTCTGTAATGTGTTGTTGATTTGGGGGGAGTAGTGATACGCTTTGATGTCCTTCTCATTTTCTTTTGTGTAGACGCATATTCTATAGTTATTTTCTTTGTAGTTACCATCACAATTACATAAAACATTTTCCTTCCTTCCTTCCTTCCTTCCTCCTACCTTTTCTCCTCTTCTCTTCTCTTCTTTTTCCTCCTCTTCCCTTCTCCTTCTCCTTCTCTTTTCTCTTTTCATCCTTTTGGCTAGGTCTGGCTATGTCACCCAGGCTGGAGAGCAGTGGTGCAGTCATAATTCACCATAACTTCAAACTCGTAGGCTCAAGCAATCCTCTTGCCCCAGCGTCCCAAGTAGCTTGTGTTACAGGTGTGTCCCATTATGCTAGGCTAATGTTTTATTACGATTTTATTATCATCTTGCTATGTTGTCTAGACGGGTCTTGAACTTCTGGTCTCAAGTGGTCTTCCTCCCTTGACCTTGACCTCCGAAACATGCTGAGATTTGAGGCATGAACCACTGTCCTCCTCCCTCTAGTTCTTTATAGCTCCCACCTTCTACCACTGATGTAAGAAGTTACTTCTGTATATATTTATACTTATTAACTATATACTTTTATATAGTATTCTGTGTAATATTCTGTATATTGTATATACAGAAGTAACTGTATATATATAACATATAATATACATACATATATATATATATACACACACTTTTTTCTTGATACAAAGTGTTTCTCTGTCTTCTGGGCTAGAGTGCAGTGGCATCATCGTAGCTCACCACAACCTCAAACTCCTAGGCTGAAATGATTTTCCTCCCTCAGCTTCCCAAGTAGCTGGGATTATAGGTGTGTGCAACTATGTCTGACTGACTTTCTATGTCTTTTTTATAAAGTCGGGGGTTTATTCTTGCTCAGGCTGTAGATCTATAGTGTTTAAAAAGTGTTTGTCGGCTCAGCGCCTATAGCTCAACTGGCTAAGGTGCCAGCCATATACACCTAAGGTGGCAGGTTTGAATCCCCAGCCCGGACCCGCCAAACAACAATGACGGCTGCAACCAAAAAATAGCCGGGTGTTGTGGCGGGCACCTGTGGTCCCAGCTACTTGGGAGGCAGAGGCAGGAGACTCGCTTGAGCCCAGGGGTGGGAGGTTGCTGTGAGCTGTAATGCCATGGCACTCTACCCAGGGGGACAGCTTGAAGCTCTGTCTAAAAAAAAAAAAAAAAAAAAAAGTGTTTGTCATTTAAATTCTAAGAATTCAGGTTACAATAGTGTAAGTAACTATATTTGTCCATGTATTTACCTTTCTGAGGAATCTTAAGTTTTCACATGGCTCCCTGTTGTTGCCTACCACCATTTCATTTCAATCTGCTCAAGGCCCTTTAGCACTTTTTGTAGAGTGGTTTTAGTAGGAATGAGTATCTTTAGCATTTGTTCATTTGAGAAACTCTTAATTTCTCATTTATTTTTATTTATTATTTTTTTTTCAGTTTTGGCCGGGGCTGGGTTTGAACCTACCACCTCTGGTACATGGGGCCAGCACCCCACTTCTTTGAGCCACAGGCACCACCCTATTTCTTGTTTATTTTTAAAGAACGGTGTTATTGTTTGACAATAATTTTCCAGATACAACGTTATTGTTTGACAATAATTTTCTTCCACAGTTTAAACATATGATCCCACAATTATCTGGCCTATGAAACTTCTGCTGGGAGGTCTTCTGATAACTTATGGAAGCTCCACTGAGTACAACAAATTGCATCTCTTTTCTATTTTCAAGATTCTTTGTCTTTGACTTTAGATAGTTTGATCATAATGTCTCTTGGGGTTCCTCTTTAAGTTTATCCTAATTGAAGTTTTTTGAGCTTCTTGAATCTGTATATCCATTGTTTTCTTTGGATTTCAGCCAATATTTCTTTCTTTTTTTTTTTTTTTGAAACAGAGTCTCCCATTATCACCCTTTATAGAATACTGGGCATCATAGCTCACAGCAACCTCAAACTCTTAGGTTCAAGTGATCCTCTTGCCTCAGCCTCCTGAGTAGCCGGGCTACAGGTGCCTGCCACAATGTCTGGCTATTTTTAGAGACAGGGTATCACTCGTTCTCAGACTGGTCTCCTGAACTCCTGAGTTCATGCAATGCACTTGCCTCAACTTCCCAGAGTACTAGGATGACAGGCATGAGCCACCACACTCAGGCCAGCCAACATTTCTTCAAACAAGCTCCCTTGCCCTTTCTCTCTTCTCATTCTGTAATTTCCATATATTGGTCCATTTCATCAAGTCCTATAGGTCCTTCCTTCCTTCCTACCTGCCTCGCAAGTAGCTTGGACTACAGGTGCCAGAGATGATGCTAGCTACTTTTTGTTGTAGCACTCATTGTTGTTTGGTGGGCCCAGGCTGGATTTAAACCCACCAGCTCCCATGCATGTGGCTGGTGCCCTAGCCGCTGAGCTACAAGCACTGAGCCTAAACTGCAAAATTTATTAGAGGGAATTAATAGCAAGCGTGATCAAGCAAAAAAAAAAAAAGACTCAGCAAACTTGATGAAAATAGGTCATTAGAAAACATTGACTAAGGAGAAAAAAAGAAAAAAGAGAGAGAGAAAAAGGAAGGAAGGAAGGCCTCTGCATTGTCGCGGAAAAACACGCTAGTGCCTCTGCTTTGGTTGGAAAAACGCAATAGTGTCTCTGCATTGGCACAGAAAATGCGCTAGTTATACTACATTGGCGCGGGAAAATGCACTAGTGCCTCAGTATTGGCGCGTAAAAAACACGCTAGTGACTCTGCCAGTGGTGTGGAAAAAGGCGCTAGTGCCTCTACATTGGTGCAGAAAAATATGCTAGTGCCGCAGGATTGGCGTGTAAACCATGCTAGTGCCTCTGCATTGATGTAAAAAAACACGGTATTGCCCCTGCATTGGCATAGAAAACATGCACTAGTGCCTCTGCATTGGCATGGGCATTGAAAATGCACTAGGGCCTCTGCATTGGCATAAAAAATGCACTAGTCATAGTACCGAGGATGGGTGTTACTACTGCACATGGATCACAGTACTGCGTGTGGATGTTAATACCATACGTGGTACTGTGCACGGGTGTTAGTACCTCGTGCCGTCATAGGACCGCGCACCGGTATTAGTACTGTACCCGGGTACTAGTACCATGTGCGGGTTTTAGTCCCGTGCAAGATCGTATTTCCGCAGGGCGGGTGTTAATACTGCACGGGGATCATATTTCCACACGTGGGTGTCAGTACCGTACATGGGTTAGTACCACGCATGGGTGTTAGTACCGGACACGGGTCATAGTACCACATGGGGGTGTCAGTTCCTTACGTGGGTCACAGTACCATGCACAGGTGTCATGGGGGTGTCAGTTCCTTATGTGGGTCACAGTACCATGCTCAGGTCTTAGTACCGTACCTGGGTCATAGTACCCCGCGCCAGTGTTAGTAACCTACGCCAGTCACCCTACCGCGTGCGGGTGTCAGTACCGTATGGCGGGCTGGTGTTAGTACCGTACGCTGTTCATAGTACCGTTTGCGCATCATATTACCATGCCATTTGTCTTAGTACTGTACACGGGTCATACTACTGCCCACAGGTGTTAGCCCCATACGTGGGTCTTAGTACTGCAGGTAGGTATTAGTACTGTACACGGGTGTTAGTACTGCATGTGGTTCTAAGTACCATACATGGATCATAGTACCCACTACAGCATTTTTCCACCAATGCAGTGTAACTAGCGTATTTCCCACACCCATGCAGAGACACTATCGCGTTTTTCCGAGCCAATGGAGAGGCATAGGCGTGTGTTTCCGTGCCAATGCAGAGGCACTAGCGCTTTTTTCCGCCAAGGCAGTGGCACTAGCCTGTTTTTCCACACCAGTACCGAGGCAGTAGCACTTTTTACCTTGCCAATACTGAGGCACCAGTGCATTTTTCTGTGCCAATGCAGTGTAACTAGCATAAGTTCCCCGCCAATGCAGAGGCACTAGTGTTTTACCGCACCAATGCATGGACACTGGGGCATTTTCCGCACCAATGAACGGGAAATTTTTTCACTAAAATCCCTTTCTAGTTTTATTGTAGGTTTGGTGCTATAGCTTCTCAACTGATCTCTGGACACACAGGTATTCTGGCCTTATTACTGTAATTAATAGTACAACAATATAAAATCATTATTGTAATTAATATTTTTTCTATTTCTTATTTTGACAACTTTAGCAATTTTCAATTCAAGAAATTTGTTTGTTTATGTTTTTTTTTATTTAATCATAGCTGTGTACATTAATGCAGTCATGGGGTACAGTGTGCTGTTCTATATACAATCTGAAATATTTTCATCAAACTGGTTAACATAGGCTTCATGTCATTTTCTTAGTTATTGTGTTAAGACCTTCATATGTTACATTTAGAAAGATTCACATGTACCCTGATAAGATGCACCATAGGCATGGTCCCACCAATCATCCATCCTCCCCCATCCTCCCCTTCCCCTCCCTCTCCCCTTTCCCCATATTCTTGGGCTATAACTGGGTTATAGCTTTCATATGAAAGCTATAAATTAGTTTCATAGTAGGGCTGTTTATGATTTAAATGTTTAGTAAAAAGTTGCCCATAAAATTCTTCAATGATGTTTAATTCTTGTCTATTACTTCTCATAGGTTATTCTATATATTGATCATTTCCATCTTCTCACTCTGTTTCCACACCAGTCTTGCAGAAAGCTTATTTTTATCAATGTTTTGTAATAACTTTTGGTTTGGAATCATCTTCAGTTCCACTGCTGTGGCTGTCTTCTACATGATTGATTTCTACTTTAGTATTTCCTTTCTTCTTATTACTATAGGCTTATTTTATTACTCTTTTCTTGCTTTCTGGAATTGAATACTAATTATCTTTATGTATTAGTTTGGGGTCTCCAGAGCACTAAAACCAATAGGGTATATTTGGTTATATAAAAGGTGATTTATTAGAATAACTGGCTCACATGATTATGGAGAAGTTCCACAATAGGCTATTTTCAAGATAAAGAACCAGGAAAGACAGTGGTATAATTCTTAGTCCAAGGACCTACAGCCAGGAAGCCGACGATGTAACACCCAGGCTGAGGTTGAAGGCCTAAGAATTCGGGTGGCCACTGATGTTAAGTCCTGGAGTCTAAGGCCTACGAAACAGGAGCTCCAATGTCAGAGAGCAGGAAATGATGGGTGTCCTTGCTCATGGAGAGAGAGGAAGGCCAGGAGCAGTGTCTCACACCTGTAATCCTAGCATGCTGGGAGGCCAGGGTGGGTGGATTCTTGGGTTCAGGAGTTTGAGACCAGCATAAACACCAGCAAGACCCCATTCTTAAAAACAGAAAAACTAGCTGGGCATGGTGGGGCACACCAGAAGTTGCAAGTACTGGGGAGGCTGAGGCAAAAGGAATCTCAAGACCAAGAGTTTGAGGTTAGTATGAGCTCTGACATCTCAGCACTCTGCCCAAGGGTGACAGAGTGAGACTGCCTCAAAAAAAAAATTCTCTCATACACAAAATTTACGCTTAAGTTTCCAGACATAGAAATTTAAAATGATTATATTTTTACTATAGGTATTTTAACTATATTGCATTGTGACCAGGGAACATTGTCTGTAAAATGATAATTTTTAAAATTTATTAATCATTCCATTGTGGCCGAGTAAATAGGTTTTCAAACCACCTATTGCAATTAATTAGTAGTATTAAAGCAACCAAAGGCCTGTTAGGTTTTATTTTCTATTCATTTTCTATTCTCTTACATTCAAAATTTCTAAACTTTTAAAAAGCTTGTCTTTTATAGTAAAAATATGGCTTGAACTAGTTTTCTTAACCCAGAGTCTGTATTTTCATAAGTTAGTTAACTTACACTTTTTTATTACTTTTTAACTGGAATTTTTATTGCCATTTTTCTCTATTTATCATGCTGTTTACATGTTTTTTCCTTATATTTGTTGGTTTAAAACCTATTGTATCTGCAGATAAGATTGCAACCCCTGCTTTTTTCTGATTTCCATTTGCCTGTATTATAGATGTCCATCCCTTCACCCTGAGTCTTTTTTCATCCTTTGAGGTAAGATGAGATTCTTGAATACAACAGGTATCTGACCTGAGTTTTTGTATCCAGATAGCCAACCTGTGCCTCTTTAAAGGACAATTTAAGTCATTCGCTTTAATTGAGAGAATTTATAAGCATGGTAGTGTTTTGGGTGTCATGTTTTTCAAATGTCCATTGGATATTTTTAATCCTTTCACCATTGTGTTAGTTAGGTTTTGTTAGAAAATTTCTGGATGAGTTTAATTTGATAGTAGACCATTGTGCTGATTATTATGGAGGGTGGGTTTGAGAATATGCTGGAGAGCTAGTTTAGCTATGGCCAATTTCCTCAACATGTATAAGTCAGTAAAGTATTTGATTCCTCCATCACAAATGAAACTCAGTTTAGCTCGATACAGGATCCTGAGCTGAAAGTTGTTTTGTTCTAGGAGATTGAAGTTTGATGACCATCCTCTTCTGGCTTGAAAGGTTTTGGCTGAGAGATCTGTAGTTATTCTGATACACCTTCCTA
The DNA here is from genome assembly GCA_963575145.1 of Galago senegalensis. Taxonomy (NCBI): domain Eukaryota; kingdom Metazoa; phylum Chordata; class Mammalia; order Primates; family Galagidae; genus Galago; species Galago senegalensis. The sequence continues at coordinate 18,950 of CAUYTI010101899.1, read as the reverse complement.
TTCCTCCCATTGTAGCTAATGCTTTTCTTATATCTGGCTGCTTGAAGAATTTTCTTCTTCATATTAACTTTGACAAAGTTAATTACAATGTGTCTAGGAGATTCTTTATTTGGATTGAGTCTTGCTGGAGTTCTGAAACTGTCTACTATCTGAATTTCTGCATGTTTTGCCATGCTTGGGAAATTATCCTTCATTATATCTTGGAGTAGGGCATCTGTGCCTTTAGGACCATCCTTTTCTCCTCCAGGAATTCCCATAAGATGAATGTTTGATCTTTTGAAGTGGCCCCACAGGTCCCTCAGGGAATGATCAGGTTTTGCCCTCCATTTCTTTGCCTCTTTCAGCATTTGGGTATGTTCAAAAGCTTTGTCTTCAATTTCAGGGATCCTTTCTTCTGCCTGTTCAACTCTATAACTGAGGGATTCTACTGAATTTCAGAGCTCCTTGAATAACTTTTTCATTTCCTTGAGCTCTGCTTTTTTCTCTTTATGTCCATATCTTTGGTTATTTTGTCTTTAAATTTATTAATTTCTTGAGACAACTTTTGTATAACTTTAAATTTCTTTCTTTTTTTTTTAAAGTTTTGAGACAGAGCCTCAAGCTGTCCTCCTGGGTAGAGTGCCGTGGCATCTCAGCTCACAGCAACCTCCAATTCCTGGGCTCAAGTGAGTCTCCTGCCTCTACCTCCCAAGTAGTTGGGATTACAGGTGCCCACCACAACACCCGGCTATTTTTTGGTTGCAGCTGTCATTGTTGTTTGGTGGGCCCGGGCTGGATTCAAACCCGCCAGCTTAAGTGAACGTGACTAGAGCCTCAGTCACTTGATCCACAGGTGCCAAGCCAACTTTTTGAATTTGTATTTCCATCTTTTCCTCCGTTCTATTCATTTTGTCATCCATATTCTAAATTTTATTTCTCACAATTCAGCTATTTGTTTATGAATGGCATCTTCTGACATATCTCCTTGGTCATTCCTTGGGGGAATTGATCTGCTCTGATTATTCATGTTGCTAGATTTCTTTCACTGGTTCTGCCCCATGATTATTTTTCACAGTTTGGCTAGTAGAGCTGATAAGGTGAGATCGGATTCAGGAATTGTAGGCTAGTAGAGCTGATAAGGTGAGATCGGCTCCAGGAATTGTAGTTAACCAGCCCTTTACCAAAGAGCTGGGACTGGTGATTATGGCTTTTCCCCTATAGCTTTACAGAGGTCCCTTTTAGATCTATAGCCAATGACTCTGAGGACCTGATTGGTGTGATAGGGCTAGCTGGCTGTGTCTTATCATCAGCCAGCCTCTATCCAATCTTAGTGAGTCACAGATTTAAGCTGAAATCTTGGCTGGGGAGAGATACAACCAACTAAGACACCCAACCCCCTACCAGGAACAACTGGAGGAAGAGAATAAGTCCCTCCAACTACAACACAACCACAGCTTAACCTTGGAGGGTCCCTGGGTTGCCAGCCCAGGTTAAGTTACAATCCAATTGTCCCAGGCAATACAATCACTGCTCAACTCCATCCCCTAAACCAGAGAGGCTGGAATATGGCTCCCTTCATTGCTCAATGCAGTTAGGAAGGTCTGTCCAGGCAAACAGTTAAGTCCGAGTGGGTTGGCGCCACCTTCCCACCTTGCACCGCAGCCACAACCCATCAATGGCAACCCTGCTGGGTGGTGACTTAGCTTCCTCCAGTGAGCAAAGGTGCCAGGGATATGCACCTGCCCAAGTCAAATGGGAGTTAGTGCCTCCTCCTCCACTGCACTCTGCCCTGAAGGGAATGAAGTCTAGCTCCCTCTGGTGCTCAATGGAATCTGGATAGAGCTCCACCAGAGTCTGTCTTGAGGTGTGAGCACCTATGTCCACTGGTAGGTACCATTGCAGGGCATATTTCCCTCTCACAGAGTCTGCATCTCTGCCCTGGCCACACTCCACCACTGACATCCCCAAGGGGTTAAGGCCTGGCTCCTTCTGGTCATCAACAGAATTGAGGAAGTGTTTCTCCAAAATCTGACCTGAGGCATGAGTCCCGCTGCCCACCACATACTGTCACAGCATGGTGCTTTTCCCGCTCCAGCTTGTCCCTCTCTCACTGTACCCTCTCCAACTTCTACTCTAGTTGCTGTTTCAATGCAGTTGTGCAGCAGCCCTCAATGCCCAGCCCTCTCAAGGAATTGTCAAACACTCTGGGTTCTGTAAGGGACTGGGTTCTGTAAGGGTTCTGTAAGGCTTTCTGACAGTCAGGTGAGGGAGAAAGGTTGGACTGGGAGTTCAGAGTTGTGGAAAATATTTGTTCAGTTTCATGCCAGGCAGGAGAATGCCTGGGCTCTCAGATGGGACCTCTCTGGATAAAGAGTCCAGGTATTAGTGGCTCTCATCTGTGGGGTAAAATAAGAGGTCTTCTGAACACTGCACACCTGTACAGTGCACACAGCAAGCCACTGTCTTGGGGGAGGGGGTCTCACATCCTCTTGGCATGGGTTTTGTACCTGGAGTTTGTTTCCTTGGAGTTGCAGCCTGCCTCAGCAAGGAAGATGTGCACTCATCAATCTTCCTTCTTAGCTCAGCTAAGACCTTCAGCTTCCTTGAGTTCATTCTGTTCCTTAGAGCTCCTTCTGCATCGGAGCCTCTGTGAAAGCTGGCTCCAGTCGGCCTTCCCACCTCCTCCCTCCAGTTTAATATTTTTACTCCAATAGTTTTCAAGTTAACTGGTTGATTGGTCAAACATTCTGCTAGGCCCTGGGGAGAAAGAGATGAGGATGCCCAAGGCCTCTGGAAACCTGCAGTCTTACAGTTCTGGAGCTGAGAAATCCAAAATAGGTTTCTGATTTTTTTGCCCTGGGCAAAAATTGGGGGGTCAGCAGGATTGTATTCCTTCTGCAAGCTCAAAGGAAGAATCCATGTCCTTGCTTTTTCCAGCATCCAGAGGCCACTTGTATTTCGTGGTTCCTGAGCCCTTTCTCCATTTTCAAAGCCAGCTGTCACACCACGTGGACCTATGTTCCTGCATTCACTGTTCTCTCTCTTTCTCTTTGCATATTTTTCCTCTTTGCCTTCTTCCCTTGGCTGCATCACATTTTCTTCTGTTGCTTTGAGCATTTACATTTTATTTTTGTCTTCTGTGCTAAGACCCTAACTTATGAAAAATTTTCTTATTTTGGATTATGTGTTTCCAGTATTTGTTGCTCCAATTTACTGAGCCCTTTCCTATATGGTCCTTTCCTCTGGGAGAAGCATACTTCTCACTCCACTACCTTTTTCTGGCCACTAGAATGTGAGAAGTGATGGACACCTCAGCAAAGCAATTTACGAGCCATTGACCTTTTCACTTTGCCGTGAACAAAGTGACATCTGCACGTCCCAGATAGAGGCTACTCCTTCATTTTGAGTCCTAGAAGGAAGGAGATGCACGTAACAGAATACCACCAATCTGCAGCTGGCACGCAATCATTGAGAGAAATAAATCACTTTGTCAGAACCCTGAGATTCTGGGATTGTTACTGCGGCACAATCTAGTCAAAGCTGAACGATACATTAATTATTCCTTCATTTTCCTATTGGTATCTCTACTACTAATGAACAAGACAAGCTCTTCAGCACACTCTAACTTCCCTTTGGGCCCCTCACTCCCATCCTATATATCTGTTGGGAAACTTCTAGACTTTATACCCTGGCCTGAGTGTTTCAGAATGTTTTCAAAGCATGCTTTTGAAGTCTTGGACACCTGAGAATATATTTAATTTTCTCTCACACTTTAGGGATAGTTTAATATAAAATTATACTGTGGGCTCGGCGCCTATAGTTCAACCGGCTAAGGTGCCAGCCACGTACACCTAAGGTGGCAGGTTCAAATCCCCAGCCTGGACCTGCCAAACAACAATGATGGCTACAACCAAAAAATAGCCAGGCGTTGTGGCGGGCACCTGTGGTCCCAGCTACTTGGGAGGCCGAGGCAGGAGACTCGCTTGAGCCCAGGAGTCGGAGGTTGCTATGAGCTGTGATGCCATGGCACTCTACCCAGAGGGACAGCTTGAGGCTCTGTCTCAAAAAAAAAAAAATTATAGTGTGGATCTTCTTTTCATCTTATGCTTTGAAAATGTTTTTCTATTTGTCTTTAATGGGGAGGAAAATATCTTTTCATCTACCCATTGTAGGTTCATGTCTGAGGCCTCTATAACAAACGATTGGTTACCAAAATAAAAGCAAACAAGTTTCTTTGATAAGTTTCATCAGAAACAAGAGCCTTCATAAGGAACTGAAGACCCAAAGAAATAGTTAAACTTGTGTATTTTTATACTAGGTTTGATGAAGAGTGAATTGTCATGGAGAGATATGGTAGGGCAAAAAGGTACGCTCTATTGCTAATTTTCAATTGTTTATGGGTGGAAGGATGTTAAAGGGGTGACAGGGAGGTGGGAGAGAATTGTGGCCTTCTGGACAAGAAAGTAAGAAAGGGCCCTGAAGCAAAACAAGAAATTTGGGGTGGATGGGATCTCGTTAAACCAAATATGTGCTGTTCCTGCAAAATGTAACTTCTAGCCTGTGACCCATGACCTTTAGCCTATGAATAATCACTTCCCATTAAATAAAGATAAGGATCCCTGTCACAGAACAATGCACCCCAGGGTTGCCACAAACATCAGGAGACTAACAGACACCATGCCACATTAGCATTGTAACCGTTAACATACACAGTAATGAAAAGTGGATTTATGTGACAAGTGAGGTAATCCACAAGCAGTGAAACCAGGATGGCACACCTAAAGACCCCCAGGGAAACAGCAGAAATTCCAATAGATCAGCGGTTCTCAACCTGTGGGTCATGACCACTTTGGGGGTCAAGCAACCCTTCACAGGCATCACCTAAATACATCCTGCATATCAGATATTTACATGACGATTCATAACGGTAGCAAAATTACAGTTATAAAGTAGCAATGAAAATAATTTTATGGTTGGGGTCACCACAACATGAGGAACTGTATTAAAGGGTGGCAGTATTAGGAAGTTTGAGAACCACTGCTGTAGATGAACTCAGGAGGAACTGGGAGGAATGTATTTGTATTTGTCTTCTCACTCACAAACAGGACCCTTTCCACTCTTTGGAAAAGTCTATGCTTATCTCTGATTTTCTTCATTCCCTTCCTTCACTTAAATAAAACCTTTGTTTCTATTCTGCTGTACTGGAGTCCCAGCTGCCTTATTTTCCATTACCCCAGTTTCTTGCTCTCCTTTTGACTCAGCCAAACTTGCTAGTTCTGCTGGGTGAACCCAACCAGGTCCACTGAACCTGTGCAGTAAACTCTCATCTCTAACACAAGGAGCATTTAACTTGAAGGCTTGTGAGAATTGCATAAGTTATTTGTGAACTATAGCATAGTGATTAAGAAGTGGGGCATGAGAGTTAAGCAGACCTAAACTCTAATCCAGGGGTCCTCAAACTTTTTAAACACGGGGCCAGTTCACTGTCCTTCAGACCATTGGAGGGCCGGACTGCGGGGCCCCAGGACGAGTCAGCTGTTAAGCAGGATAGGCAGTGGTGGCAAAAAGACCCGGAGGGCCGGATAAATGTTCCAGGTCGGCTGTAGTTTGAGGACGCCTGCTTAATCCCTATTCTGCTTCATGTGACATTGGAATATTTAAACTACCAGTATCTCATATGTTTTTAATCTCAAAAATATTGATAATATTTAACCATAAGATTGTTTAGAGTTCATATTGTACTACTTTACATGGAATATTGATAACCTTGCAATTATATACACCTGTTTACAAACACTGCTTGATGACCTCTATGCTCTAATTTTCAAGAGGATTACCTATACATGTATCACAAACGTCATTAAAAAAATGTGATTTGTTTTCTTTAAATAGGTTATGTATTCTAAAGAAATTAAGAGTCTGGGCTCGGTAGCTTGGGCTTGCAACCCTAGAACTTCAGGAGGCTGAGATAGAAGTATTATTTGAGCCCAGGATTTTAAAAGAGGCTGGGTCATAGCAAGACCCTGTCTCTACAAAAAAATTAAAAAATTAGCCTCGTGTGGTCATGGGCGCCTGCAGTCCCAAGCTACTTGGGAGGCTGAATGAGGGAAGGGTACAAGTTCCCCACATTGGCTGTTCATGTTCAACAAACCTGATGAAGCTTTCTTTTGAGCTTACAATACAGATCAAAACAAAACAGCTGAAAGGAATACAAAACAAAAAGGGTATTCTTCAGTAGCTCTTTTTGCATAATGGTCACGAGTCTGCAGACCAGTTTAAACTGGTTTAGTTGCCTTAGTGTCCTTTAGTTAATTGCAGTGCTGAAGTCTCAGCCTAATGGGAAGTACTGAGCATGCTCACCGAGTCTTGCGGAAGAAAAAAGTTGCAGAAAGAAAGTTAAGCTCCACAAACAGGCGGTGCAGGAATGAGTGTCCAGGAGTGAGTGATGGAGTTTGCGTGTCTTGACTAGGAATCAGAACTCTGTGTAAGTAGCTGCTAATAAACTCATCTAACTTGCCAAGCGGTACTGGTTTGAGTCACTCCTTTGGTTGCTTGGCACCATCTCAATCTGAAGGGTGGTTTTTCTACACTGTCCCAGAATTCTCCCAAAACACTGAGGCAGGAGGATTGTTTGAATTTATGAGTTAGTGGTTGCAGTGAACTAGGATGATGCCACTGCACTGTAGCTCAGGCAATAGAGTGAGACCCTGTCATCAATAAATAGTCTTTTATATTTGCCTGGGGATTCCTCAATTCTAATCTTCATTCTGAAGTCCAGTTGTCCAGTTTTCCTTTCATATCATTTCTCTTTAATCTAAAGATTTTTCTTTGACATTCCCGTAACGTGTGTCTTCTATCAACAAATTCTCTTAACTTTCCTTTATCTAAAAATATCTTTATTGGCTAGGCCCAGTGGCTCACACCTGTAATCCTAGCACTCTAAGAGGCCAAGGTGGGTGGATCGCTTGAGCCCAGGGGTTCAAGATGAGCCTGAGCAAGAGTGAGACCCCATCTCTACTAAAAATAGAAAAACTAGCTGGGTTTGGTGGAGCGCCTGTAGTCCCAGCTGCTCAGGAGGCTGAGGCAAGAGCATCACTTGACCCCAAGAGTTTGAGGTTGCTGTGAGCTATGATGACAGGGACAGAGTGAGGCACTGTCTCAAAAAAGAAAAAAAAAACCAAAACACCCAACTCCCAAAACAAAAACAACTTTATTTTGCCTTCCCAAGATATGCTTTTGTGAGATATAGAATTCTGTTTTGACCTTTTTTCTCCTTTTTCAGCACTTTAAAAATGTTGCACTACTGTTTTTTTTTTTTTTTTTTTTAGCCATAATATCAGCTGGGAAATACATGATTTTCAGAATTGTGATTTCCCTATATGAAATGTGTTATTTTTCTCTGGCCGCTTTGAAAAGTTTCTATCTTTGGTTTTAGATCATGATATGCCCAGGCAGGATTTTCTTAGTATTTATCTTATTTTGGGTTTGTTGAGCATTTTTAATATGTAAATTTACTCCATTGTTGGCCAAATTCAGTACTTTTTTGGCTATTCTTTCTTACTCTGCCTAATTCTTTCTCCTCTTCTCAGACTCTAATTACCTGTATATTAGGCCATTTGATATTCCCCTGCGTGTCCTTCAGGATTTATTAATATTTTTCAATTTTTTTTAAAATTTAAGGTTAATATGACTAGGGTACATATGATTTGGTTACCTCGCTTGTACTTGTAAGGAGAAGTTCTAGTTGCGTCCTTCACCCAGGAAGCATGCCATATACCCCTTCACTGTACCTGATGGGTGGGAACTTACTGAGCCCCCTTCCCCCTCTCCTCCTTCTTGAATTTAATTGGATTTTTCTTTCATGCAGATCTGTAGTTGTTAATCTACTAGTTTCTACTTACTATTGAGTATATGGGATGCTTGCTTTTCTATTCTTTTGATACTTTACTTAGAATGTTCTCCAAATCCTCCAGGTTGTTACAAAGGATACAAAATCTCCATTTTTCATGGCACAATACTATTCCGCAGCATACATGTACCACAGTTTATTAACCCATTCATGGGTTGAAGGGAACTTGAGTTGTTTCCACATCTTTGTGATTGTGAATTGAGCGCAAATATACTTATGGTAAAATGTCTTTCTTTTTCTTTTGGGTAGCTACTTAGTAATGGGATTTCAGGTTCCTTGAGGTGTCTCCCTACTTCTTTCCATAGAAGCTGTACTAGTTTGCAGTCCCATCAATAGCCCATGAGTGTCCCCTTCTCTCTGCACCCAGGCCAGCATCTGTTGCTTTGGGACCTTGTGATGTGGGCCACTCTCACTGGGGTTAGGTGGTATCTCAAAGTGGTTTTGATTGGCCTTTTCCTGATAATTAGGAATGATGAGCATTTTTTCATGTGGTCGTTGGCCATTCGTCTGTCCTCATGAGAAATGATTCTGTTCATGCGTCTTATGCAGTTTATTGGGATTGTTTGCTCTTTTCTTCTGGGCCAAGGAAGAAAATGTATGAAGAAGACCCCATTGGCAATTGCAGCAACAATGAAAATAAATAAGTGGGGTCTGATCGAGTCAAAAAGTTTCTGCACAGCTAAGGACACAACCAACAAAGCAAAGAGACAAATTTCAGAATGGGAGAAGATATTTGTATCTACAAATCTGACAAAGAGCTAATAACCGGAATCTCTAAAGAACCCAAGCAAATCTTTTTTATAAGTTTTAGATTGGATAATATATACAGGGTGCCAAAAAAGTATACACATTTTAAGAAAGAAAAAAAAACTGTATTAAATTGTAATTCTCTCTTCTCTCCAGCGCTGCATGGCAACAGATCATGATTGCTGGAAGCAGTTTCCGTGGACTGGGTCTTAAAGGCCCTGAGAGAACATGCCAATGAAGCCAAAAGTTTCCTTCTCACCACCATTCCTCAGATAGGGTCCGTGGAATGGTCAGAAACCTCTATAATCTGAAGAATATGGCCCAGTTTTCTGTTTTATTACCAAGACATTAAAATAGCATGGCTGCTCAGAAGAAGGCTTTCTAACTCTACTGGCTTTGGAAACTTTTGCTTAACTTGGAAAACATGAGAACGACATGCGACTTTCATGCCCTTGCCTGTGGTGAGAAAGACAACGTGTTGTGTGTATGAGACACTTTCTAAAAGCCCTGAATGGCTTCAGAGTACAGAAGGAAAGCAAATGACCAGTAAATGGGGGGGATTTTTACATTTTAGAAAAATACTCCAAGAAGATATCATTCTTCTGTCTATTAAATTTGCAACCATAAAAGTTTATTTATAGGTGCTATCCGGTTTCCTATGTTGCCCATGGAATATGAGGAAGAAATGGGACTGTGGTTATTTATTGACATGACTGTAAATTGGTAAAATATTTCTGGAGGGCAATGTGGTAAAATGCATCAAATGGCTTAAAAATACTTAACATACTTTGTTCCAGGTAGTCTCAGGAATTTCTCTTTAAAAATTTATCAGATATAAAACATTTTGTATGGGCAGCAAAGGAGTCGGGCGTTGGCCCCATATACAGGAGGTGGCAGGTTCAAACCCAGACCCGGCCAAAAAAAGAAAACCAACAACAGCAACAAAAACAAACAAACAAACAAAAAAAACCCCTGCAGAACATTTTGTATGAAGAAGAGTGTATAATAGTGTTATAATGGCAAATATTTAAAATAATCCAAGTATTCAACCATTGGGGGTAAATTTTAGTTAGTAATAATTAGATCATGAATCGGCCAACCAAAGGTTCCTTTTCATTGTCCTGGAACCTAAAGAATATTTCCATGTCCTGAAGAAATGGTTGCTCCTATAATATGAAATGAAAAAAGGAGTATGTAAGAATTTTATAGTACTTGTTTTAAAATGCTGTGTGTATACTCTTGTTATTGTATTAGGCAGAAGGTATGATACTGAACAATTTTTATTTTCTTTAAATCTGTCTATCTTCATATTTTCTGCATGAATATAAGCAAATAGGAAAGTTGTTATAAAAATAAAAATGGACCTAGAAAGATCTAGTTCTTGAAAACACTGTCTCTGGTAATGAAGCAAAATGGAAGATACTTATATTAACATGAGTGTTATTTAAGGGAACAATATCTTTATTCTGCTTTTTTAAAAAAAGAGAGAGAAAGAAAGAAAATAGGATTATTGATTTTTAGACAGCCAAAACAATACGTGGGTTTGCAACAGCTTCCTGAGAAAATCTGGGTGTTTAATACTGAAGTAATCTAAAAGTTAAAATACTTAAAAAATTGAACATGCTCATTATGGTGTCAGATATTTTAAAAATCAATATTTTACTTCATGCATGCTTTTTATTAGTTGACAAATTACATGAGCTGGCAATTTTTTTTTTTAATAAAGAAAAGGGAAGGGTGCTTTTTTATAGTGTTTTTTATTGTTAAATTTATAGGAATGCTTTTTGTTTCCTTAAGTTTTCTATCACCAGAAGATCTTTTTTCCTTAACATCGTTTTTATTGTAATCTATCACAGGATGCTTTAGGATCCGGATTTGAGAACTTTTGTTTAAAGAATTTGTAAAGTCACTATGTTCGTGTTTATGAGATTGACTTCAAAATAATAAACTAATTATAAATTAAAAAATAAAACTGTAACACTCAATATATACCAATGAAAAAAGATGGATACAGATCACGTTGAACACCACTTGTAATTGCAGAAGTCAAACATGGCTTGAGTATAACAAATTTAGTACATTTTTTTCCCTTTCCTAAAAGGTGCTTAAGTATTTTTGGCACCCTCTGTAAGTACTGATGTATCTTCAATTCCTGACAGTCTTCTCATCAAATCCATTCTGCCATTAGGCCCACTCAGTAACTATTTTACTCTCAGTGATTATTTTTCCCTAAAACTTCCATTTAGATTTTTTTTATTTCTCCTCTGAGATTTACTATCTTTTCCTTTATAAAAGCATATTTCCTTTCCCTCATTAAATGTAGTTCTATTAGCTGCTTTGGAGCCGTTGTCTGGTAATTCCAACACATGGATCACCGTGAGTTTATCCTCTTGTCATTATATTTTCCTTTGAGAATAGGTTCCATTTTCTTGGTGCTAATGTCAATAAATTTTGCACTTGATCGTAACCAAAAGGCCAAGAAGTGATGTGTCAATTAGTTTTGGATTATGTCCTAGACATTATGGAAATTTATTTTTTTGAGTTTCTGGATTTTGTTATATTCCTCTGGGAACCATTGATGCTTTAGTAGAAAATTAACTTGCTTAGAAACAAACTGAAAACTCTGTTTTGCTTGCTATAGGTAACAGTGCAAATCTCATTGTGGTTTTTTAAAATCTGGACAAGTAGGTGGATATTCTACTTTTGGTTCTTTAATCTGGGTTGTAGCATATTATTCAAATCAAATTATGAGTTAGCCAGAGATTGTCTAGGTTTATATACAGAATTTAGAGTTCCTCTCTCTGGCTCCTTTTTTTTTTTTTCCCTAGAGATAGAGTCTCACTTTATTGCCCTCAGTAGAGTGCTGCTGTGTCACAGCTCACAGCAACTTCCAACTCCTGGGCTTAGGCAACTCTCTCCTGCCTCAGCCTCCTGAGTAACTGGGACTACAGGCACCCATCACAACACCCAGCTATTTTTTTTTTTTGTTGTTGCAGTTTGGATGGGGTGGGGTTCGAACCCACCACCCTTGGTATACGGGGCTGGCGCCCTACCCACTGAGCCACAGGCACTGCCTCTCTCTTGCTCCTTTTAAGACATTTCTGCCTCACTTTCTAGCTGCCATGGGTTCCTCAGGACAGAAAGAGAGCAGGCTTTCTGTGAGAGTTCTACTGCCCTGCACTGTACCACAAGCTTTGCCGATCCACTTATCAAAGCCAAAGAAGTGGGACACTCACCCTGTGTCACTCATTTCTTCCAAGTGTTGACTCTGCCTGGCTCTTTTCCTTCTTCTTACTCCTCAGGTTCTCTCTCTCTCTCTCTATTTTTGTATTTTATCTAGAGCTTATAGCTGTTATAGGTGAAAAGGTCAACCCTAGGAGCTTATTTCTCCGTAGTAGAAGTGGAACTCCTCAAACTAATGGTGTTATATTTTCATACACCCATGTTCATCCTCCTGTACACATCTACATTTCTAGATTACAGATAATAAAATGTGCATGCTATGTGAATAGTTGTTATACTGTATTTTTATTGTATTTTTTCAATTTTTAAAAAATATTTTCAATCTGTGGTTAGGTTAAATATGGACGTGGAACCCACAGTATGAAGGACTATAATTCATTTTTCTTACACTGAAGTATTGGTGGGTGATGGACTGAAAATTAAAAATAAAACACTGTTCTTTCCCCCAGATATTCTGAGAAACCCTGGCCTACATAACAAATAAAAAAAAAAACTTTTGGGCTTGGTGCCTGTAGCACAGTGGTTACGGTGTCTGCCACATGTACCCAGCGTGGTGGGTTCAAACCCAGCCTGGGCCAGCTAAACCATAATGACAACTGCAATGAAAAAATAGCTGGGCATTGTGGCAGGTGCCTGTAGTCCTGGCTACTCGGGAGGCTAAGGAAAGAGAATCACTTAAGCCCAAGAGTTTGTCTCTTCCAAGGCAGAGTCAACACTTGGAAGAAATGACCAACACAGAGTGAGTTTGAGGTTGCTGTGGGCTGTGATGCCACAGCACTCTACTGAGGGCGACATTGGGAGACTTTGTTTCAAACAGAAAAATAAATAACTAACTTCTGGGATGGCCTCAAAATCATTTAATGTAAGAGATAAGCCTAGATGGTAATTTGATTTATAGCAACAGTTCTTAAATGACCCAGGATAGGCTGAGATGTTCTTTTATTTTTATTTATTTTTTGGAGACAGTCTCACTCGGTCACCCTTGGTAGAGTACAGTGGCGTCATAGCTCACAGCAACCTCAAAGTCTTGGGCTCAAGTGATTTTCTTGCCTCCGCCTCCCAAGTAGCCGGGAGGCTATTTTTAGAGACAGGTCTTGCTTTGGCTTGGGATGGTCTGGAATGTGTGGGCTCAGGCTGTCCACCCACCTCTGCCTCCCAAGTGCTGGGATTACAGGCCTGAGCCACCATGCCAGGCCCCAAGATGTTCTTTTAAAAGATAAAAATACTGAGGTACAGAATGCCCTCATGAAGTGTATTTGCCTTGAGTGAACGGCTTAACAGCCAATGTGTCATTAAAGGAATTTGGAAATAATGTAACTTTCAGCTGAGGTTAAAGTATGCTTTCCTTTGTCAGGTTAGAAGTCAGGCGGTAAGTTCAGTGCACAAGCAGTAATAGTAATAGTTCCGTGTAATGAGAATCTACTGAGCAACTGACTCTGTGTAGACAAAAACTTATGTAGATATTTTTATTCTCATTCTAAAGATGAGAAACAATCTTTAAGCATAAAGCAAACTTAGTTACAGAACCAGGATTCCAATGCAGGTTCGTCGAGTTCCAAAGTCTCTACATCTAACTACACTGTTCCTTATTAACTACTAGATAGAGCCCTACATAAATTATTACGTCAGCAGGCAGAAGGCTTCAAGTACTCTCTAACACAGCGCTAGAAACTAGGCAGGAGAAAGTACAAGGGATCAAGGGATCATCAGTCTTAACCAGACATACTTTGGTAAATCTAAGTCAAAGTATCAGCCAACGGTGAATTAGCTAGCATGTCGAAAGGCAGGAAGGGGTGGGTAAGAAATGAGTAAGTTCTTCTATGACTAATTGTAGATATTTATGCTTGACAAAAACTTTTCTGACTACTTGTTCTCTTTGGCTATCATGGGAGTACAGCTAAGGTATCCATAAAAATTACAGAAACGAAAAGAGTCTGTTGTCATCCGTCTTTGCCACGCTGAAGAATGGATAGAAAGGCTATTCATTCGTTAATAGCCACCCTGCTTTAGCTGAGGATAACTAAGCTAGGTCGTTCTTCTGGAGAATGAACTTGCAAGTTAATACCCCATTGATTACTATACTTATTTTTTTTTCCACCACGTTTGGCTGATTTTTTATTTTTTTGTAGAGACAGGATCCTGCTATCGCCCAGGCTAGTCTCCATCTCCTGGCCTCAAACCATCCTCCCACCTGGGCCTCCTAAAGTGCTGGGATCCTAGGCATGAGCCACTAGGCTAAGCCTTTTGGTGCTGTACTTCTAAGATTTTCGCAGAAATATCAACTGTGCAGTATAAATTAAATCTAATTTAAATTGACGTAATTCTCTCTTTGCGGAGCCCCGTCTCCCACCAGCCCCCAGCCCCGCGGCTGCGGTGCGGTGCGGTCCAGGCGGCGCCCCGGGGTCTCCGCTCCCCGCGGCCTCCGGGGCGGTCCGGGCGGCGCCCCGGGGTCTCCGCTCCCCGCGGTCTCCGGTGCGGTCCGGGCGGCACCCCAGGGTCTCCGCTCCCCCGGCTCCGCGCGGTGCAGTCTGGGGGAACATGGCCGCTTCCGGTCTCGCTCCCCGGCCGGCACTGGGCTGACCGCGGCCCCTGCCCAGCGCGCTGCGGCCGCAGAGGCAGCTCCAGCTTTTCCTGCCGCCGGCCCCGCTGCACCATGGAGAAGAGCTCGAGCTGCGAGAGTCTCGGCTCGCAGCCCGTGGCGGCCCGGCCGCCCAGCGTGGACTCCCTGTCCAGGTAACCCAGACGCCCAGGGCCCCGCCCCGCGCCCGAGGGGGATGGAGGGGCCGGGACCCGCCGCCCGGGCCGACTCCGGATCCCGGTTCCCCAGCGCCTCGCCGGAATCCCTTCCCGGAGTCGGGAGCCGCCTCTCCCTCCCTCTCCAGGCCGTAGAGGCTGCGGAAAGGAGGTTAAGACCCGTCTCCCTGATCGGTTCTCTTCTTTCTTACTGAGCTCCGTTCTCTGCCCGCTGGAGGCAGCCCCGGGACTTGGTTTCTCGTATCTCTCATTCCCTCCAAATAGTATTTGGACAGCCCTTCCCCCTCTCTTTCCCCCTCGTTGCCTGCGTTCTCTCTTCGCCACTTTCCCCCAAACCATCCTCAGTGTTTCTTCTCCTGGCCTTTCTCGGGTCTTCGGTGTTGGGTTCTGGTCCAACCCTTTCTCTCTTCCATCCCTTCACTTCCTTTCTATCTCTTTCACGTTTTTCTCTACGCTTTGATTTTTCCCTCCTCCCTCCTTTTGCTTAAATATGTAAATAAAAATGTCTCCTGCGCCTCCGTTTTAAATCTTCCAGCTGAAAGTCATTATCAGAGAATCTGAGTAGTCTTTACCCCGAGTGATGAGAATGAGCGGTGGTTTCCTTCCTTCTTCGGCTACTGGTTCTCCAGGTTGTCATTACTCTCGTAATAGATCGGAATTTTATTCTGGAATTTTGAGGAGGGCTTTAGTTGATGCAGCTTTTGCAGAGAGCTGCTGTGAGTATTAACTAGACATGTTTTGGATGCAGTCTTTTTCTTTGATTTAACAATAGGAGACCTATAGGTTCCTGTTATACAGCCACAGTGAAATCAAGTTGGTTTCTACTGAAAAATAGTCTGTGATTGGAGTTATTCGATACTGAACTGCTGTGTGAAACACAGTTTTCATTTCCTCCCTTGAATAAATAGAGGTTGCTCCGTCTTTTAATTCGTTTTGGACTCTGCTAAATATGGGTGGTATTGTCATTCTACTCTATCCATGTTCAGGATCTCACTTGGGAACCACCGACTGATCCCATCATTCTAAATCAGCTTTGTCTTCCTGTGACACTCATAGTTCTCTGCTGGCTCCTTTGGTAGAGTCTTTAACAAGCACCCTGTAATTGTTGCTTTAATTGTCTTTTCTACTTGGCTGTTTGAGGACAAGTCTCTTACCTTAAACATCTTCACGTTGCTGGCACTTAGTGTAGACCCTGCATGGGATAGGTAATAAATAGTTCTGAATTTGTAGACTGAATTATCCAGAAGAGACGTTTTCTTTGCAGTGGATTACGTTTATTGCACAGTTGTTTCAAGTACGTTTAAAATTCTGTATTTATTACTGTGAAATTGAGAAAGCTGATGATACCCATGCGCAGCTGTGAAACCTGTCGTTCAGAAAACAGGTTGGAAAATGATAACCTTATGGGAAAGTTAAAGATGACAACTTTGGTTTGGAATAGAATATAAAGAAAGCAAACGGGGCAGCCAGAACTCTTATCTATGGAAGAGGAGTTGGAGCCACAGGAGGCGGCTCAGCAGATTTAGGAAAAGGAAGTCAGGAGGCTCCCAGCTGAACTTCCTGGCTCCGCTGGCTATTTGGTCTGTATCATTGAACCGTTCTAGTCTTCAGTATTCTCATTTTATTTAAAAAAGAGGTTGGTCTAGAAAATCTGTAAGGTCCCTCGCAGCTCTTAAATTCTATCATGATTTAATCTTAATGATAGTACTAAGATAAATGCATTCTTGTCAATTACTAATAACCTTTGTTTTAGATTTTTGAAATTACACTGTTATCTCTTATTAGTACAAACTAACATTTATAACTCTGCCACTTTTTCATACTTGTTTCTTAAATAAAGAGAAAGCCCAGCAAATTAAAGTTTATGTTTTAAGGTCTTAATGATGTATGAGTTTGAGAAAATTACAAACTCCTCCAAGAATTTTGATATAGTAGGTCAGCCTCGTCCTCTCTGGACAAAAATATAAAGATGACATTTTATTTTCCACAAGAGAATGTAGTTTTCATTCCTATTCTCTGTAAGGTAGAAAAATAACATTTAATTGAATATCTACTGTATGTTACCCTGCTAAATTCTTTTATAAAATCTTTTATTTTGTTAATGATTATACCTGTTTTGGTCCTCTCTTTAATCAACAGTATGTAATAACTGCATTATAGGCACTAGTTAAAAGGCTTAATTTTAAATGTAATGTAGACTAATGCCCAATCCATAGGTGATTCTAACACATAGCCAGCATAGACTAGCGAGGTTTAAATACCTGCTTGTATGCTTTTTTTGTTTTTTTTTGAGACAGAGCCTCAAGCTGTCCCCCTGGGTAGAGTGCCGTGGCATTACAGCTCACAGCAACCTCCAACTCCTGGGCTCAAGCGAGTCTTTTGACTCCGCCTCCCAAGTAGCTGGGACCACAGGCACCCGCCACAACGCCCGGCTATTTTTTGGTTGCAGCCATCATTGTTGTTTGGTGGGTCTGGGCTGGGGATTCGAACCTGCCACCTTAGGTGTACGTGGCTGGCGCCTTAGCCGGTTGAGCTATAGGTGCCGAGCCACCTGCTTGTATGTTAAGTGTCTGTGTAGATTGTTGAAGTTTTTGCTTTGGTTATGTGACAAAAATACTGATGTTTGGACTGTATTGTCTCAGCCTTTTACAAAAATGTTGCCCTGAAATTGTTTATTTTTATGCCTTTTTTTTTTTTGAGACAGAGTCTCAACCTGTCACCGTGGGTAGAGTGCTGTAGGGTCATAGCTC
Source organism: Galago senegalensis (assembly GCA_963575145.1). Lineage (NCBI taxonomy): Eukaryota > Metazoa > Chordata > Mammalia > Primates > Galagidae > Galago > Galago senegalensis. The sequence goes on along the minus strand of CAUYTI010101899.1, from coordinate 1,568 downwards.
ACAGCAACCTCCAGTTCTTAGGCTAAGTGATCCTCTTGCCTCAGCTTTTCTATTTTTAGTAGAGACAGGGTCCCATTTTTGCTCAGGCTGGTCTCAAACTTAGGCAATCTACCGCCTCGGCCTCCCAGAGTGCTAGGATTACAGGCATGAGCCACTGCACCCAGCTGGTTTCTATTTTTCTACAGAGGCTTAACTGGGAAATTGCCTTGTCAATTTGTTTTGATTCTCTTGTGACGTAATAGTTGATAATACTGTTAGGTTTGTCTCCGAATGTCTTTTACATGGTAGATTGACACAGATTTCTGCTGAATTTAGCTACAAGGGATATTGATTATGAAAAAATTATATATGTTCCCTGTTTGTCAGAAAATGGTAACTATGTATATAGTAACGGTATCTTTCTCTTCGGCTCAGCAAAATCTTCAAATTTATACTTGTCTCTAGTTTCTTCAAGTATTTCTACTGTTAGATAAACTCAGGTTAAATATTATGTATTATGTTTAAATGTCTTAATTTACAAGATGTCATAAGCCTGTCAGGGAAGTAGAAAGAAAAGAAAAATAACGCTACTTCATCTGGTTGCCCGTTTTTGAAAATGACGTACTCTCCTGAAGTCGGAGGGGAGACTGTTGTGCTTTCTGTCGTTCTAAACATAGGTCGAGTATCCAGAAACATCTGTGGTTGTTTCTGAGTTCTAGCTTTGCCTTCCAGCTCCTCCAGCTTTTGGTTAGAAAAGAGCGATTTCATTCTGTATATATGATATTCAGATGGTAGGTTCTTAATCAGCTAAAGTCACGTCATCTTAAAGTGTTCAGTGACCGTTTTGGGTCCTGCTCTTGTCCATTCTTCACACAGGTCCAGCTGTACAGTGAGAAAGAATTGTGAGAAACTTCACGCCAGATACTGAGAATCAATTTAGCTATATTCTGTAACTTTATTCTTATTGGTCTTGCTCTGATTCTACTTGGTAAAATAGTCTTACAGTCAGATGAGATAGCTTGGGTAGGCTAAGCCTCAGAACTGTAGTACGTATGCGGCAGAATTTGATACTATCTTTGAAACAGTCTGTGGTCCTAGTGTGGTTTAACATTTTCAGTTTACACTGTTATAAACTGCACTGCTTTAGGGTTCTGTGATTACTTGTTACTGTGCATAATAATATGATGATGTGTCTAGTGCCACGTTGGTGACCAGTGAACATCTGAATGAGAGGAATGTTGACCCCAAACTCACCATTAGCCTTACTTTCCCATTCAAAGGGTTAAAAGGGTTTTCTTTTGTTGAATTTGGCCGGAATAGTTACAACTATAGATTCCAGCTGAAGTATTTTATATGAGCCTCTTGACACCTTGATTTTTTTTTTTTTTTTGAGACAGAGCCTCAAGCTGTCCCCTTGGGTAGAGTGCCGTGGCATCACAGCTCACAGCAACCTCCAACTCCTGGGCTCAAGCGAGTCTCCTGCCTCTGCCTCCCAAGTAGCTGGGACCACAGGCACCCACCACAACGCCGGCTATTTTTTGGCTGCAGCCATCATTGTTGTTTGGCGGGCCGGGCTGGATTCAAACCTG
>CAUYTI010101896.1:0-10250 GCA_963575145.1 Galago senegalensis | reverse complement strand
AGAGTGCCGTGGCATTACAGCTCACAGCAACCTCCAACTCCTGGGCTCAAGCGAGTCTCTTGCCTCCGCCTCCCAAGTAGCTGGGACCACAGGCGCCCGCCACAACGCCCGGCTATTTTTTTTGGTTGTAGCCATCAGTGTTGTTTGGCAGGTCTGGGCTGGGGATTCGAACTCGTCACCTTAGGTGTACGTGGCTGGCGCCTTAGCCGGTTGAGCTATAGGCACTGAGCCTACTGTACTGTTCTTAATCTGAAAAGGGTTGAGGAAATTAGAATGAGAGAAGTTTAAACCACGTGGAATATATGACATGAATGAATAATCTGGGTGTAAAAGAGCCAGGAAGAACAAGGCCAAAAAGTAGAGATACATCACTATTAACAATACAACAAGATTTTTTACCTTAATAAAGTAAATGATTTAACCAGTTCAGAGTTAGATCTGAAGAATTATAAAACTGAGTAAAAATAATTTTTTTTTTTTTTTTTTTGAGACAGAGCCTCAAGCCATCCCCCTGGGTAGAGTGCCGTGGCATTACAGCTCACAGCAACCTCCAACTCCTGGGCTCAAGCGAGTCTCCTGTCTCTGCCTCCCAAGTAGCTGGGACCACAGGCGCCCACCACAACGCCCGGCTATTTTTTGGTTGCAGCCATCATTGTTGTTTGGCGGGTCTGGGCTGGGGATTCGAACCCGCCACCTTAGGTGTACGTGACTGGCGCCTTAGCCGTCCCATGAATGTCTTAACTTAATGACTAAGAATGACATAAAGGTTATGTTGACCAGTTTGATGAGAGTATTTCAAAATGTATATGAAAACAGCACACTGTACCCCATGATTGCATTAATGTACATAGTTATACTATAAGAAATTTAAAAAAAAGAAAAAAGAAGCACGAGTCTCAGCCAGGTGTCTGCTCCCAGCTGTACACCATGGAAGGGGAGCGAGAATCTTGGTGGCCATCCTGCTGTTTTTGCTACTCATCCTTGACTATGATTTTATTTCAGGAAACTGAAGTGATCTGTTGAGAATTGGGACCCTCATTAGCACAGTCCTATCAAACGAACACAGTCAAGGATGGACATCGCCAGCCACTCTCACAGGGACAGCCACAATATTCTCTTCTCAATTTGGTCTCCCTGACTCCAGGTCCTTCCCATTCTGCCCTCACTGCCCCTTCCAATTGATTATACAGTTTGTTTTCAGAATAATCATTCTAAATTCAAACTTTCTCTTTTTAAAACCCATCAGTGGCTCTCTAGCACCTTTGGAATGAAATAGGAAATGGCATTAAAGGCCCACCTAGCTATGGCTTTGGCCTCCCTCTCCCATCTCACCCCTGTCACTCCCTCTTCCCCTCCACACTCCCAACCACCTGCAGTTCCCCAAAGTGTCAGGCAGCTTCCTGCCTTCCTGCTATGCACCACCACCCCCCAGCTCCCCACCTGCCACTCCTCTGCCTGAAACTCTCTCCTCATCTTCTCCTGGGGAACACCTACATTATTCTTCAAGGTTTAGCTCAAGTCTCTCTTCTTCTGTGACTACAGTTAAATTCACTCCTCCGTCCATGATAGTTGACTATTTCCTTCTTGGAGCCACCACTTTTCTTTATACACACAGATTGTCACTCTGTAGTCACATTACACTACACCTGTCTCACCCATTATGCCGTGAACACCTGAAGAGTAGAGACCAAGTCTTTCCATTGCTCTAACTTCAGATCCTGACATAATATCCAAGATGTACTAGGAGCTCAAGAAGGCGTGATGAATGAATCAACACTCACATGTGCACATGAAGGAACCACAAGTCATGCAGAGTCAAGCATAAATGATAACATTCTTTTGTTGCTTATGAAAAACAGCAGATGAAGATTACATTTCCAAGCCAATAAATATGCCTCTGGGCCTCTAATTCAGCTTATGTCTAAAAAAATTTATGAACAATTTCATTCTAATTTCAGATTCAAACAGGAGTTAAAATGAAAGAGGATACCTGAGAAGGGTGAGGTCTAAGAGAACAGGTCTTCTCAAGGAGACCACAAGGACACACCTATAGGGTCATCTCCATGGTGACTCGGCTCTTGGGAATTTGTAAACTTAACTTCCTGGAACTTGGAAATTTCCAAGTTCTGTGAAATCCTGTAGTTCTGTAGGGACTGGTAGCATCTCCCACTTGATTCAAACTGGCCAATGAGAAGGGCACGTGTGGGGTGGAACGTGTCGATAAAAAGGGAAAGACTAAGCTGGTCAAGGAGTGTGGCCATTTGGAATTCTTAGATGCCATAAGCTCCAGGCCAGTGAATAAAGCCCTTCCTCTTATAAACGTGGTGTTTGGGTGCTCTTTCTCTCCATTGGGCCTCAGCTTCCTGCAACATTTTTACTAAACAGAGTCAGAAAATCTGTAAGTTTATGTTTTATAAAGGGTTATATAACATGCATGCTGGCCAACCAGAAACCCAACAGGCTGTGAAGAGCAACCTCCACAGAAGCTGAGAGAAAGGCACTTCAAGGGAGGGTTGGGTAAGAGGAATTTATGATGAACAGGTCAGCCAAGTGTGCATATTCAACAGGTTATGAGAGTGTTAGGAATACACACTAAGGAGACCCACATGTATACATAATTGTTTAAATGTATGGAATATATATCTCCCGGAAAATTAACCTTTATGTTCTATATGTTAAAAGGTGATAAATAAGGCATGAGTTCATGAACTCTGCATTCTCAGAAGAACACCAAACCAGTTTGTGGCTGGTAGCCATTTAGGAAGGAACTTCATGCTCTGAAATAGTCATGATACTGAAACCATAAAAACAGAAGTGGGTTCCAGAAATTGGTTGAAGTAAGATGAAGAGTTTTCTGACATTTTGTTCTTTCAAGCTGCCCTATGATAAAATCTAGTTATGATTAGTAAGAGAAGGGGTAAAAGCATTTGGAACACGACCCTCCTTCCAACCTGCCATGATCAGGAACTCTAAAATTTAGGGCTTTTATCCTAAGGAGGATTATTAATCTGTCAGAGATTTAGGATTTTCAACCCTCCCTTTCCACTTCGGACCAAAATTTACCTTGGCAACCTGGATGGCCAAACTTCATTTGTCCCATTTCAGCGCTGCGGTGGTATAGCCACCTGCCCTGGATCTATTCAGTCCCATTATGGGAAGCTCACAGATATTAAATTTATATCAAACTGAACTATTATAAGAAAAGAAAATAAAAAGAGATATGGTTGTTAATAGTTAAGTATATATTTTTACTCACCCAACTTATGTTTTTTTTTTTCTTTTTCAAAAATGATTGAAAGTTTCAACCATGTTATACATAGTTAAGGAAGAAAAATCTTGCATGTATTTAATCTGAAATTCACTCTGCCATATAAAAGCACAGGGTAAATAGGGCGTAGAGGAATAGTTGTAGGGGCAAGAGAAAAATATAAAATTCATTAAATGTGGACCTTTTAAAATGTGGATTTCAAGGCAAATTCAATGTTCCCTTTATGCCTAAATCCTTCAGTAGATACATGGTAAATTTAATCTATTTGACATTTATTCTGAGAGCAGAAATCTAGAAATGAACAAAAGTAAAAATAAGAATATGTATGCAATTCAATTTCTTTTATTCACTGTATAATAATGAAGACATTAACAAAACACAAATTAAATTTGATGGATTTGGTCATAATGGTAAGATTATATTGCCAAAGAATCCTAAAAAGGTAATATATCCTGAGACATAGGAGAGTTAAAATGGTAAGGTCTCAGATGTGGGGGTACTTTAGAAGTTAAAATACAACCCCAGCCTATGAACTAAATGGACTGCCCATGGCTAATTGAGGTGTTCAAAGATAAAACAGAAGGCAGTTATGACTGGATGAGGGAGTGGTCCTGTACTTTGTGTTCTTAGAAAAATGTAAAAGTATCAAAGGCCTCCCTTTCCACAATTAAGCCACTGATAGACTGTTGTTCATCTTAAGATGGAGATTCCTAACTGACCATCAGCAAGACCACCTGGTGTCAACCACTGGACCACCTAGAATCAACCAATTTAGAGAGACTGATGACTGGGGGCTTAAAGGTCATCCAGTCAAGACTCTGTTCCTCACTACTCTGAATCCTCTCCTCTGCACTACAGTTTTTTTTTTGTTTGTTTGTTTTGTTTGTTTGTTTTTCTTTTTGAGACAGAGTTTCACTCATTGCCCTCAGTAGAGTGCTGTGGCATCACAGCTCACAGCTACCTCCAACTCAGTGGGCTTAGGCGATTCTCTTGCCTCAGCCTCCTGAGTAGCTGGGACTATAGGCGTCCACAACAATGCCCAGCTATTTTTGTTGCACTTTGGCCGGGGCCAGGTTTGAACCCTGAACCTACCACCCTCAGTATATGGGGCCAGTGCCCTACCCACTTAGCCACAGGTGCCACCCTACACTACAGTTTTTGCTTTTACAATCTCAAAATCTCCAACCTTCCCCCACCCTCAGAGTGAGGTTTTGTTTACACTGGAGGCAGTGTCTTCCCAATCTGCAGGTTTTATACAGAAAATAAAACTTTCCTTTCTTCCTCAGTAGGTTTGGTGGTCTTATGTTAATAGGATACATTACCAATAGAGGGCAATGCTGTGTACATAGGTGTGAGGGAATGTCCAGACTGGCTGAAGCATAACAGGCATTGCCAGAGGAGACTCAATGATAAAAGAGGCAGTACTACAATAAGAGTTTTACTTGTCTGAATATAAATTAAAACATAGGTTTTTATTTCTGAAAACCACCTAAATTCATAAAAGTTCAAGAGACATATAAAATATTTTATCCTTCAAAAAAATTATCCCTGAAGGATCTTAAAAATTTACATTGTAATATTGTAGGAGAACAGAGAGACTAAATTATATGATCGAGGTTATAAACATTTGTGTTTTATACCTATAATGACATATTTATAATAATGTATGTTATAATATAATACATGGCATGTAATAAAGAATATAAATTATTATAGCTATTGTTGGTTAATTACATGATTTTGAATAATTAATCTCTGCCTGAAACTTTTAGTTATAATTAAAGAATATGAATTTCAAATGATCTGAGATATAGTTATAATCTCATTCATTGAGCTGAAACCACTCTCTTTAATGGATTACACAGTTTTAATTCTCATATTATTCTTTCTGTGCATATTATGCATCTTTAATTATTGCTTACAATATACCTGGAGCAATACAGAGTTTTAAAATAGCATGGACAAACAGAAGGGTTCTCTATCCTCCAAAAAACATACCGTTATGTATTGATATTAAAAAACAAAAAACCTGCCAAGAATTCTGCAGCTTAGAACACTGGAGAAATAACTATCGACAATTCCTATGTATTGATGAAGCATCTGTGGAGATCCACAACTGAAAAATGATGAACAGGCACATCTGCTTGACCAGGAGAGGACAAATAGTTACTTAAAGTTATATGTTTCTGGTGCCTGCTTTCCTTTATGTCTTAAAGATAGTCACCAGAAAAAATTAATTCATACATTTAAACAAAAAACAATGAATAATATACAATGTTAAGATATACAAACAGGTTTATAATTCATATTGGTAATTATTTTCAAAAAGAACGACTGAAAAAAGATAGTCAAGCTTGTTGTCAAATAGAAGATCAACTGCAAGGATCATATCTGAAAGAAGACACAGAAAAAGACAGTGGTACAAGGAGAAAATAGAGAGGATTACATTCAACACTTAACACTTCACCTAAATACACTGAGACCACAGTATGCATCATCGGAAACTCTGAGAGGCATGGCCCAGTGCTGAGGACAAGTAGGCACTAACCGAGTGCTTTTGAATTAATCGATCGTGAACTGCAATACAATAATTATTTCATAATCCAGACCCAGCGGAAGTTCAAAAAAGGAAAATTAAATTCTGGTTTGTTATATTTGGCATCTTAGAAAACTAGTCACCCATGCATGCTATATAAATAAACTTATGCAAATTTCACATTTGGAATTCAAATTCTCTCATCCCTTAATTCCCTCTATACACATTCAAAGCAGAAAACGGGGCTCAGGGTGAAAATTATGAGTTAAAGTTTCTGGCTGATTTTCTTGTTTCTTGGGGAAGGAAGTTTGTATTGGGTAAGGTCAGATCCTAAGGCAAGGTAAAAAAAAAAAGAGAGAGAGAGAAACAAAAAATTGAGTTAGAAACCTGGATTCTTTTAAGCAGGGAGAAAACGGTTGCGAATAGTTACCTGCTGAATAGCTGCACGTGTCTATCAGCATTCCTGAGCTGCACAGTCTGCCTTCCTTCAAGCCAGGTGATGTATAGAAGGGCTTCTGTAAGGTCTGCCTGTAATGAAACACGGAAAAGGGAAGTCAGTTTTTTTTTTTTCATTATTTTAATTTTGGACTCTGATATTTAAATTAACTAATAAAAAATGGTCATAGAGGTAAAGAGAACCCTTACTCCCTCATACATACACGTCATTGTATACAGTAGGAAATCAATGCAGTATGGTCTGGTCACCTGAAACTACGATGCTTTTCCCACTGGGCCATGTGGGGCAAGATGGAGCCACTTGGGCCTCCCCGCCCGCACTTCCAGCAGAAGGGACCTACAGAGCTTTAACTGTGCACAATGATGTCATGCCTCTGTCACTGCTGCTTGCTGCCCTGCCACTATTGCTTCCTTGGACATGTAAGTGTGCGGGACTTTCTGCTCGGGCGGACTTCCCATGTTTGCTCACCAGCTACCACCCGCTGAATCAAGGCGCGTCGAACTTGCCCTGGGCTGCTCTGCTCTTTGGTCTGATCACATCGGGGTGAACCTACCTGGCACCAAACTCTTACATGACAGTTGGCAAGGTCGGCAGGGCACATCTCAGGCCAGCATAGCGGCCTCTCACCCCAGGAGGGGGTGCTGACTCCAGGTGGAGAGGCTGTTGTGTGGCTGGGTGAACCCCCGGCAATCTCCGGAAGTGGATGGGCCTCTACAACAGGGGGCGAGAGCTCTCCATACCATTGGGGAGACTTTTTTTGTTTTTTATTTCAGATTAATATGAGGGTACAGATGATTAGGTTACAATGTTTGCGTTTCTTAGGTAAAGTCCCTGTTACAGTTGTAGGAGGGGTATCTGCGGGAAACACTTGAGAAAAATAGCTCCCGGGTGGCTGCGGGGGCTGTGGGTGGGGTGTTTCTTACTGCACTGTGATTAGAGGCTGAGCTCATCCTGCATGAAGCGGCTCGTGTTCCCGGACTCCAGGAAGAACTGGTGAAGGAGTGACAATGGCATCTGCTGCTCCTGGAAGGGACCAATTGCCTCTTGGGAGGGGGACAGCACAACCAGGAGGGGCTGAATCGCTGGCTGTGGTGGTGGCAGGCCCCTCTCCTAGGAGGAGGAGAATGAAGGGCCGCATTTCCAAGAGTAGCCAGCAGTGACCCAGTGGGTGAAAACCTCAAACCCAAGGGTCCTGGGAGAACACCCTGCTGAGGCCCTTCAGGTGGTGGAGGTTCCTCCTTCTGTCTGTACATGCAGACAGAGTTGGTGGACTTGGGGAAGCAGCTTAGACGGAAACCTGAAGAGTCCTTGGTCGCCTGGATATTGCAGTGACACCCAGGGATAGACAGTATTGCTTTACATGAAAAAGAGATGGAAAAACTGGCTTTGGTATCACCCACCCCTCTTTGCTGTAATGTTTACAGACTAGCCACAAATATGTTTAGGAAACCCACTCATTGTTAGATTGGGTCATGGTGTGGGCCCACCTGAGTCTGGGGCCAGGACCTCTCCCTGCATCTCCCTGTACCACTCACATCCATGGAGCACCAGGTCTGGCCCACCCTAGCTGCCAGCATGATCCTGCAAAATGCCAGTGGGTGGGCACCTGTCACTCTCCATGGCAGCCTCAGCTGGGATCATGCACCCTCTCTAGACGTGAGTCTTTCTTGATTCAGAGCATTTTCATGGTCTCGATGGCTGTGGGGAAGGGTGGTGGCTACCAGCCAGTCGAAGGTCATGTCAAAAGCAGAGGAGGTTCAGAAGACCAGGTGTCCTGGAGTAAGAAAACCAGTACTCAGATCTCTGGTGGCACTCTCCCATGAGGTGTCCCTTTTGGAAGCCCAGATTATTCTGGTTTACTGGTTCACCCCACTTTCCCTATTTATTTGCCTGGGATTGTGGAGGGTTGGCAGTGCCTTCAACACATGTTGTTTGGTTCTGATCACTGAAGGCACCAGTGTGGGTGGTGGGAATCCCCGTCATCCTTTCACTGGGCTGGGAGCCTCTCCAGGTTTTGTCCATGCTGCAGCCTTTTCTCTCTATTTTCTTTCTCAGCTTCACAGTTTTTCTCATTCCCCAGTGATCCACACCTGAGCTGTTCTCCACTCTCCTGCATCCAGTGTTCTATCTTCCAGGAGGAAATTCACCATAAACAATGTCTCTGATTATCCACACTGCCTCCCTCTCTCCTGGTGTATTTGATTCTCTGTATATTCAGAATATTAGCAATTTGGATGTATAGTTTGTGAATTTGTTTTATTATATATGTTGTCTATTTACTCTGTTGATTATTTCCTTTACTGTACAAACAAGTTTGAATTTAATTAAGCACCATTTATTCTGTTGCCATATTTGCCTTTTGGGTTTTACTTTTAGTAATTTTTACTTACTTTTAGTTATAAAATTTTACTTAGGCATGTATCTAGAAGAGTTTTCTTATGTTCTGTTCCAGAAATGTTACAGATTTTGTTTTCCGTTTGGCTCTTTAATACATCTTGAATTAATATTTGCCTATGGCAAGAGATAGGGATCCTGTTTCATTCTTTTGCAAGTGTTTATCCAGTTTCCCAGAAACATTTATTGAATAGTGCTTCTTTTCCCCAGGGCATGTTTTTGTCTGTTTTATCAAACATCAGTTGGTCATAGATATGAGTCTTTATCTGTGCATTCTCGATCCTGTTCCTTTGGTCTATGTCTCTATCTTTTTATCAATACCATATTATTCTGGTTACGACAGCCTCATAATATAATTTGATGTCAGATAATGTGATGTTTCCACATTTGATCTCTTTTTGTTTAATATTGCTTTGGTTGGGGGGGGGGGCTCTGTTTCTGATTCCATATGAAGTTTAGGATTACTTTTTCTAGATCTTAGAAAAATAATGTTTCTGTTTTGGTGGGAATAGCATTACATCTGTAAATCACTTTGGACAGTACGCATGTTGTAACAGGGTTGAATCTTCTGATCCTGAGCATGGGATGTTTCTCCATTTGCTTGGGTCGTGAGTGACCTCTTTCATTGGTGTTTTGCAGGTCTTCTCCTAGGGATTTTTTACCTCATTGGTTAAGTATATCCCTAGGTATTTTTTTTTCTGTGTAGCTATTGTTAGTGATATTTCAGTCTTGATTTGACTCTCAGATTGACTGTTGTTAATATTAATATATAGAAATGCTACTGATTTGTAGCATTTATAGACTGAGATTTTGCTGAATTTATCAATTCCAAAAGTCTTTTGTGGCATTCTTACAGTTTCTAGGTATGAGACCATATTGTGAGAAAACGGAGTAATATGACCTACTCCTTCACTTATTTTCTTTTCCGATTTCTCTTCTAAGGCTTCCAGTGTTATGTTGAATAGAAGTGGTGACAGGGGGCACTCTTGTCTTATTGCAGTTTTTAGAGGGTTATGGTTTCAGCTTTTCCTCATTCACAATGATATTGTCTGTGGGTTTGTCATATATAAGTTTTATTATTTTGAGATATGCTACTTGTATGCTGAGGTTGTTGGGGGGTTTATCATGAAAAGTTGTTGGATTTGTCAAATACTTTTTCTGTATCCATTGAGATGATCATAACATCTTTGCTTCTACTTCAGTTTTTAAGGTGACCAGATGTCCTGCTTTTGGCGGGACAGTACCAATTTTTAATAATTTGTCCCTTGTCCTGTGGCGTTTTTAAAAAGTCCCAGTTTTTTGAAAGAATGCACAACAAGCTAGGGAACAGCAGGAGAATGGGAAGGGAATATACGGTTTTCAGCTGTCATGTGGCTATTTCACCAGGATATGAGTTTTATATTATTTTTCTTAATTTTATAATATTAATCTTTATTAATAACAAATAATTGTTGAGAACTGATTATTGAGAACTGCTTATCTGTAGGGCTAGCAACTATTTTACAGCACATTCAAGAGAAAGTACATCTTAGAAGGAGGTGCCAAACGACCTTACTGATTAAAAGAAACGATACAAAGAACAGAGGCGTTTAACA